>JBANCZ010000319.1:0-41320 GCA_037040025.1 Sphaerogastrella javana | reverse complement strand
CCATAAACGACATGCCCGGTCTCTCTCTCGCTTGGCATGGGTCTAACAACACTATGGATACGATTCGCCCGATCTGCTCGATCCATTCGATCAGCATTAACCATAGAGTGTATATATTTTCCATAAAGTTCAAGGCGCTCATAGATATTGTTTGTGGGGGCTGCTGACATGTCTCAGTTGTGTTTTATTTTCGTTTTGGCTTTTTATGGGCTGCCGCCGTGGAGGGTTTTTTCTTTTTATCCCCATTTTGGTTTTGGCCCCAAAACAGCAGGCAGCATGTAGCTTGGCAGCAATTTAAACCCCTTCCCGAACATATTTTCTCATATTTTCTCATACCAACGCATTGTTTATGTTTTTTTTTTTTTTTTTTGGTTGGAAAAGTTTTCCTCAAGCCCAGAAATACTTTCAATAGTTTTTGGGCATGTAGTTTGTATATTTTGCTTTATTAATAGACAAATTATTTTGTTGTGTTGCATATAATGGGCTTCCTTTTTTTTTGGTTCATAGGGGGACTGATGCTGCTACTTGGGGTAATCTGTGTCGATTTTATATAGCAAATGTAGTTTATATTTATGTTGGTTCATTCGAATAGTTCAAGTCTAATTTGTTAATTAGTTGGTCCTATTGAATTAAGAATATTGAGGAAATTTATAACCGTTAATTAGTGCGTAGATTACTTTAAAAAATATCAGAATTGTTGTGGACTTTTATGATCAAGATAAACTTCAATATATAGCATATTTATACAGTTGCTTCCCACTTCCCACAGCAACTTCATATTATAATTTTCCGAAGAGTTCACATCGTTCAGGTATTGTCAATAAAAGAGCACGATCTGGCGACATGCTAAACTCAAAGATCATCAATGCTTATATACAGTTTTCAACTCTACTGATAACAATTGAATGCTATTGATGGGGTAGCTTAGCACCTACATATTACTATATGCATACCATAGTCACCACGGGCCACTTCCGTTTGGGTCGCGCGTCTCGGAAAGTTCTTTTCTGTTCTTGGTTTTGTGGCAGCTGTTTGTGCCGCTTACAATGGACACATGCACCAACATTTCCTATACGAAATTGGGGAAACAAACAAAACTTGGCATGGGTCTCAGACCTCAGGTCTCAGTTCATGCTTCCCAGTTCCAAGTTCCCAGTTTTCAGTTCTCTGTTTTCAGTTTTACCGCTCTACTTTATTGACACTTATTTTTTTTTTGGTACGTGAGCTTTTTTTTATGTCTTTTTGATATATTTATTTATTTGCTTAAAACATTTTCGGCATTCATATGACTGTCATTATGAGTGTGAGTGTGAGTGTGAGTGTCTGTGTGTGTGAGCTCTCAATGGAAACTGTGCTAAATGTTTTCGTATCAAATTAGAGCGAGTTTTGCGTATTTGCTTAGAGCCAAAACTTCCCACAGTTTGTGGCTCTTTCTAAGCTTAAACAGCTGTGCAACAGGTTTGTTGTTATTAATTTCGTTGTTGTTACTTGATGATGATGAAACCGTACGCCCCCTTTGCCACTGGGCGTAACGCTCGCTTTTGGCTGACCCAATAAAAAAATGCAACTTCCCAGCTGAAGAAGAATAAAAATATGCAATGCTGGCAAATTTCAAATGCGAACAGCAGCAGAAGCAATGAAAAAAACAGCTGATGCGCAGTTTTTTATGTATTTCACAACAACAACAACAACAACAACAACGATGACAACAAGACCCCATAGCATTTATGGCGATTGCTATACACGATAATCATATATCTCTAAACAGAAACTCCCCACAGACGGACAGCTGCAAAAATGAAAACAAAACATGGTCAAAGCCAGAAACGAGTTTCAAGCTGAGAGCGCACACGAAAGAGAGCACAAAAGGCAGACACAAACAAAGCCAAGAGAGCAGCAAAGCAAGAGAGAGGGAGAAAGAGAGCGGGAGAGTGTGAGAGCGAGATGAAGTACATATGAGAGAGCTGCTGAGAGCGAGAGAGCAATGCAGAGCAGCTGATCTTTGATCTGCACAGGTAAAAACGAAGTAAAACGCTTTGCACCTGCGCACACGCACACCAAAAGAGTGGTTTATAGCTGAATAGATTTCTATATACAAATAATATATATATGTATAAGTGAATTTGCATTGATTTTCGGTAAAATGTTCTAAATATTGTTGCCACACTTCTGCGCTGTTGCCAAATTTTGCAGCCACAATTGCAGCATCTCCTCAATGTTGCAATTATTGTTTTTTTTTTTACTGCAGGTGAACTTTGGGTTATTTAAGCTGCAGCAGCTGTTCTTGGTGTGTTTTTTAGTAGCCCCCCAAAAATAAATATATATATAGTAAATTGTAGAGGGCAATCCGACAGCTGGTGGCACAGGAAGCCAAGCTCAACTGCTGACAAGTTTACATTTTTCTGCGTCTGCTTTGCTGGAATAACATAAATATATCATATGAAAAAACTGTTTACTTCGAGTTTATGATGCATAAATAATGGAAAACTTCATTGGTTAACAGTTAGCTGTGAAATGCTAATCAAATGTCAATTTCTAATTTCAATTATCCAAGTTTTCCATTCCAGCGACAAAGTGTGGGAAAATTATTAAACCGGGTAGAGATTGTGGCATGCAATTAGAGTGAATGCAAGGCGGATATGCATCCGTTTGGATAGATGGAAAAAGACTAAGATGGTGTAAGTATGCCTGGCATGTGGCAAGTTTGTTTTTGTTTAAGTTTTTTTTTTCTTTTTTTTGGCCAGAAAAACGCCTACGCTAACCGGTTAACTGGTTTACCTTTGTCCAAGGATGTTTGGACAAGCGCTAGGTGGAAAAGTCGCTGCACAACTTTTCCAGCTGAACAGCAACAACAAGAAGAAAAACAAAAATCGCAGCAGAAATAACTCGTTTTCGTTTGGCAAATGGCAAACTGTTTGTTTTTTGTTTCTGTTTTGCGAATTGTTGCACTGTTGCAATGTTGCACACTGATGTTGACTTATATAAGCGCATTCTTCTCTAACGGTACAGACGACGCCTTTCAACTTTGGCATTTTTCATGGGGATGCGTTCGGGGTATACATCATATGGACATGGGTGGATGGTCGAATCCGGGGGGGCAGAAGGAAGTTGAGCTAATGGTGCAGCCGGTAGCGGCGCCAAAGTTGTTAGTCACGATTCTCTATGCTACAGAGTGTGGCATTGTTGTTGTGGCACGTATTGCGCCAGTTGCCAAGATGTCGTGGTCTGAGGGTGTGGCTCTACAAACTACATTACAATATAAGCATGGTTCTTTATGCATAATGGTAACCATGCGAACCACAACGGACCAAAACCTGGTCAATACACAGCAGGGAATGCAGCACTTGCAGTTGTCCATTTGCAATCGATTGAGCAAAATAACTTTAACCTTTAAGCAAAGAATTTGTAAATCAACCATATGGGGGGTATTTCATTATCAAGATGTATAGCAATTTGCAAAAGTTCAAGATTTAATTGTGGTTCATATGGCATGGTTGAATATCTATAGATATTAAGCAATCACTTTATGTGACAATAAATTTCAAACGATCTGTTTAGAGAGAGATTGTTATAAATATTTATGAAGCTATCATTACTTATCAGTTTCCGTTTGTTATCGATAATTCTAATGGCACTTGGATTTTATTTACACTTGCATTTCAGCTCATATCACTTGTTCCATAGAGGGAATATTGAATTTTTCCCATAGAATACCTTACCTTACCCTTTGCCTATATAAACATTCCAATCACACACGATCTACAGTTTATTTTCATTTGCTTTACAATACTTCTTTTTCCCAGGCTACAATCTAACACTCTTTTTTCTTTTTCCAATTCCAATTCCATTGCCCTTGCTCTGGTCTATGCCCAATGCCATGTGCTCTCTGTGCGCCACGTTGTGCACATGTGTCTGTTGTCTGTCGTCTGCAATTGGGCGCCCTATGCGATGCCATTCTCAATCCCAATCCCGTTCCCAAACTCAATATCATTCCCATTCCCATTCCCATTCCCGTCCAATCCCTGTGCTAATACACACACATACACAGGCTCTACACTGTTCAAGCGTAGCGACATCCTGTTTGTTTTTCAGTTTTTTATGTCTGTTTTTCCGCAGACACACATATATATATATCTATATAGATCTATATAGAGGCACACATGTGTACATCTTTCTCTTTGTATGTGTGTGTGTGTGGCAATTTGACTGTGCGGCTTTTATTCAAACGATCATTTAAGCAAATTGCTCTTAACTTGGCCATCAACTGGTGGTCAAAATAATTGCATTAGCCATTCAAATGGAGGTCGCCTTGTAGTACTACCTATAGATCTAGCATAATCACATATTCGATGCTTGTTCTTGTACAACAACAACTCGCTTATCGGGGCCTAGCAATCATAATTTTAGGCTATCATCTAACGCTGCTCTATAACTTTCCCATCGATATATAGATTTAAACTTAGCTATGCTATACAGCTAGGTTTTACGAACTTTATCGGTATTTACCTATAAATTAGATAATATTTATATATTTAATTTTATATTATATTTCATACTATTGGAACATATTTAATGGCTTTCCCCATAAAGTTTTAGAAGTGTGTACAAATAGTCAATTAATTTATTTACTTTTTTATGGCTCGCTTTTTATTATAGACTTAACCCCTTTATGAAAAGCTCTAATCATATTTTTTCTATATGTTTGGGGAACTGATTGATTGAAATCGATAACTGATAACAGATAAGTAAATACTTTCTATAATTCCAATTGCAATAGTAAGTGAGCTGTGTTTTATTTAAATAGGTCAATGAGCTTTATCTTTATCTGGGCACACTGTTTTTTTTTCGGACGTACTGTATGCCCAGCTGCTTTTGCCAAACGGGAAAAGCTTCCCGTTTTCCCGTTTCCCCTGTTTTGCTTGCGCCCTTTGTCAACACTTACGATCTGTTCCAGTTCCGTTATGGGCATATTGCTGTTGTTGTTGTTGTTGGTGTTGTTGTTGCCATTGCTGCCGGGTGTTGGTGAATTGTGTGAGGCGGCAGATGAATGGGATGAGGACACTGTCGATGATGAGGAGCGCGAGGTGGCGCAATTGCTGTGACCTTTGGTTTTGTTGCGCGGCGGTGTTGGCGGCGGCACTGGGCTGGCCAGTGTTGAGCAATCCTTTGAATTGCGATTGGGTGACAGACGTGAGGGGAAACTCAACGTTTTGGTCCACTGAGCCAAGCTGCGCACCATGATTAATTTTGTTTATTTGTTGAAACTAATTCCAAAAGTGTTTCAAATTTAGTTTACGTATTTCGTTTTATTTACTTTGCAACACTGTTTATTGTTTACTCTTTCACACACTCATCATTATCTGTTAGTTTTTATTTGTGGATGTTGTATTTCACAAATTTACGCAAGTCTTGCATAAATATGCACTCAAGACGCACGCGCGACTTTGTTCAATTTTATGAAATTGTAAATTTCTTCACAAAAATATCGCCAGCACGCACTAACTATGAACCGTTCGCGTCGCCTGCTCGTAAGCAACTGAAATGACGCAGTCTCTGCGCTTCGCCACTAACCAGAGACCCGGTCTCACTCACGCACACACATGCACATAGACAAACCCCATGCATACATGCAAACACAGCACACATGCGCACACGCTCACTCACACGCACACTATAGCACAAGAGCAGAGCAGCGCAACGGAGAGTTGTGCAAAGAGGACAGCAATAGCGTAACAGCGGCCGCCTTGCATTTTAGAGCGAGACAAAAAAAACAACAAAGCGATAGCAGCGGTAAAAGCAGCAACCATAACAGAGACTGTAACAGCGGCAGAGGCAGAGGTACAGGCAGCGGTAGAGGCAGCGGTAGAGGCAGCGGCAGAGGCATTGGCTGGGGAAGAGTTTCGCAGTTTTTGTCAGTCGCGCAGTCTCTCAGTTATTTTGATGAAATGACGAAATTGGCACTGTGCCCACAACAATTGAGAACAGTTACTCTTCAAGTGACAAAGGGTACCCCCTTTTGTATGGCAAAAGCATGAATGAAAGCTACTTCAAATTATATAATAATAACAATTTAAATAATATTAATAATAATATTGACAAATTTTAAATAAATATTTAAGTAATATTTTGGCAAATAAAATTATATAGTATTATTAATAGCAAAAATACTGTAAAACTATATTAGTTTCAACTTGAACTGTTATCGATTAGAAAATCGATTAATACGTAAATATTATTTCAAGTACAGTTTTAAAATAATTTTTGAATTTGAAATGATCTTTATTTTATATTTTATTGAAAGAATGTGCTTTATTGTTTGCGATTCTATGACTTTTCACAGCTGGCAGTTGGCTTAAATTTCAATTTTAATGGACAGATTGAAAGTAAACATGTGAGCATGCTATAAACATAGTATAGTGCACTATAATTTTTGCCAGAAGTATCAACCCCTAACACTTTCCGCTCAATTTGACACCAGGACACTCTACACACACTCGGCAGGAATCAGATAATTGCTATGTACAAATGCACTCTATGTACGTGTACTATATGTTCGCCCATATTTAGCCAATAGTCCCAAAAACGTTGTCTAATGATGGCAACAAGCCATTCGTGCTGCAATTACGCCAACAGATCCGGCAGGGACCCGGAATCCGGGAGGAAACATACAGAGAAGAAGCAAGTAGCAGCTGTTATGCTCAAGGAAAGGGGCAACGGTTCATTATAACAAACGCACTTCCGTTGGCCACATACCAAAGGCCCACGCAGAAGCAGTCAAACTGAGAGAGAGACAGTGAGAGAGAGAGAGAGAGCCAGGGAGAGGCAGAGGTAGCGAGTCAAAGAGAGACAGATTTCTACGCATTATGAAAATATAAAAACCGGCAACAACGGCCTTGCCAAGGTTGACTGAACATGTTGCCGTGTTGCCGAAAAAAAGAGCCATAAAATAAAAAGCGGCAAGAAGAAAAGTTGCTGCTGCCATTGCTGCTGTTGCTTCTGCCAAGAAAGAAGTAAAGAGAGAGAGAGAGAGAGATAATGAGAAGAGAGAGAAAACTAAAAAGCGACAAACAAAGCGATGTACGAAGCGCTGTTCCAAGAAAGAGAGAGAGAGCGCCAGTGAGCAACCCGAAGAGAACGCGTATGCGATCTGTGAACTGAGCCAGACCACAAGCTGTCATCTCTCTGGCTTGTCTTTCTCCGCACCATCTTGTGCTCTCTCGCTCACTCGCACTTAATAGCCTTAAAGCCGCTTAGAAGCTCAACGCTGACAGCGATTTCATCTGGTTAGGAAATGGGTTTAACTTTTTGTGATCTCTCTTGGAATTTGGGAAACTTTTTATTTGTATTTTTGCAGGCAACAATCGGATTCGCTCCGTTTCCTTTTACTTATTTTTGTTGGGCCATCTGTTAATTAGTTGGCCATTTGGCTATTGTTTGCTGCTGATATATACCCTGTAAATTACGCGCCAAATTCCAGTGCATCATGCCACGCATCTTGTTGTCACATGTCGGCCATGTTCGAAGCAGATGCAGATGGATCTACCAATTGTCCTGCGACATTGTGTGGCCTGCGAAAATTGCAGTAAAAGAAAATGGGAAATCTACAGTACGTGTGTGTGAATGTGTGTGTGTGTGTATCGTTTTGTGGCAGCTGTTTTCATTTTTAATCGAACAATGCGCTTATTGACAGTTTTTCGAAAAAAAAGGTGTCGCTTTTGGGTCATATAAAGGATCAAAAAGGATCGTGTTCTACAAAAATGTTGCCCTGATTGTTTGTATATTTCCGGACTGCTATATCATATAGTTTATTAAAAATATATGGGAATTTTTCGTTACCAATGAGAAAGCAAAAGTTTCTTTAGCCAGAAGTTGAAAACAATTTTTGCATTGTTTCAGTTTTACTCCGTCTACTTGAAGGCATTACTCAGAGCACAGAAATAAGTTCTTGGGTCTAACAATTAGCACTTTAGCTTTATGATCTCATGGCAGAAATATTATGAAAACATTATCCATTGTCTGCTTACGCTTGGCGTAATTGTTTAAGAGCTGTTCTGTTTTGTGGGCTTTATGTAATAATTTGTTAGATTACTTAACATAATTTGCTACTATTGAAATGTTTTACGTCTTTGTAATGTTCATTCTTTTGCATAATAATTAATTGAAAAGCAATCAATCATTAATTATGAACAAGGTGAATGTAAATTGGCTAACAATAAATTTTACCTTAACAAATAATAAAATACGTAAAAAATTTAATATTTTTCCAAAGATTTTCTTGTCTATTAAATAATCATAAATTTCAAATTGGTAAAAGTATTAGCCAAGGTCAATGAAATTTGTTCATATGCTTAAACTTTCCATTTCACTGACTAAATTGAGATATAAAATTTTAAGTTTTTCCTTTTGCAACAATTAGTTAGATTATTTGATTAACTTTTGAATTGTGTAGTCCAAGGTCAATAATTTGTTTTATCAATAGACTAATTTCACTTTTCAAATACGTTAAGTACATCCGTTATCAATAAAATGCTTCCTCTGCCACTTCCAATCACAAGATCATTTGCCTAATTAACAGTTCAAGATAAAAAGGAAAACGAATCAAAAAATAAAATAGAAAAAAATCCACGCTTTTGTAATATCATCAAAAAATTCATTGGGATTTCAACTCCAGCCTCTGTGCGGCTACAAATTGGAAGGCGTGCGCCTAACCATTAATCTCTTGCATAAACATTTAAACAAGAAATCATAACAACAACACAAAAAGTGGGAGATCTGTATAAAAAAGATCAAATATTTGTGTGAATGCGCTGATAACACATAGAGGCTGTTGTAGATATTGTTGTTGTTGTTTGTAGATGTTGTTTTTGTGGATGCTGTTGGTTATCAGACGGGGCCTTAGACCTTAGGGTAGCCAAAAGCCACAATCAGCTTGTCAGTCACTCAAGACATGGGACCCACATCAGTTGGGAGTTTTCATATATCAATTTATACGCTACCCTATACCACAGACACAGTAGGGTACTACGGAGTATACAGAATAAATGCAACTACTATAAAATGCCTCATAAAGAATTGGGTATGTTTAAGAAATAATAAATACAAACAAAATAAAATAAAAAATTATGATAAAAATCTATAAAAACACATTGGTGCACCAGCACACTCGACTATAGCATTCTGTATAATTTGATAGTTCATTAATTTGCATCGTTTCACTATGGGTGTGCCGCCTTCATAGCATTTTATTTTATCTCAGCTACTCTTTGGCTTCTTTTTCTCCAAGTCTATTTGTATTGAAAATATTCTCTGGCTTATCTAAATTCCCAAAAAATATTCAGTTGTTGTTTATTCGATGTTATTGTTGTTGCTTTTGTTGTTATTGCTTTTCCTCTTCTCCTTCTTGTTGTGTGAGCGAGGCACAACAACAGTTTTTGTTTACAAGCAAACAGTTATTTTGTCTCGTTTCGTTTCGTTTCTTTTTTTTTTGTTTCTCGAATCAACACCTCGGGTATCAATTACCAAGAGCGAGATGCACATAGCTGGACGCTGAGTCAGCTTGAAAGAGAGGGAGAGAGGGCGTAAGTAGGAGAGTGCGGGAGAGGATGAGAGTAGAGCTCGGTGGCTCAGTGTGCATTTCTTAGATCTGCTCAGACTTGCATTATCTACACTAATTAAAGTGTGACCGACCAGCCGAGCGGACAGTGGACAGCGAACTGACAGACGTGCAGCATTCCACCACAAATGTAAATCTTCAATGCTATTTATTTATGATCTTTTATTATTTAACTGATGACAAGGAAGCACTATGCTTCTGACTCTGTCTCTGCTTCAGCCTCTGACTCCGTCTCTGCCTCTTCCTGGACAACCGCACACGCAGTCCTACGTTTTCTTATATAGGCTGTCCAACATCAATATAGAGTGCTCGGGGCCCTCGTCTTGCATTAGTTGCGGATGCTTAGCGTTGCTAAACAAATCCAGAGACCGCCAAGGAGCAGCCTGCTATGATTGTACTCGAAATTCTGGGAATGCAAATACACTGCGATCGAGTACACTGATAAGGTGCCACACTGTGGGAAATTATTCAACTGATATATTAAGAGACTTACAAAGTAGAATAAGATAAATTAGACTTCTTCAGATATATATTATATATGTATTTTATATAATACATGTTTCACTTCATTTAAGTAGTAACATTTCAATGTGAATTTCCCGATCGTAATCTTTGTTCCATTTCCTTCAAAAACTACCCTAACTAACTAATAACTTTATCTTTGTCTTATTAGCGCCTAGATGAGCTCATTAGACGCAAAGTTATGTATCATATATCTAAGTAATTGGAATGTGGCTGAGATCATTTGTGGTGCATAGACACATGCACCTGCCACGTTCCTCAGGCAAAGAAAACCCTGCAACTTCATAAGAACTAACGCCCATAGAATGTAAATATTTAGATATTTGAAAAAATATATACATAAATGTCTAATAGGCTGTCTATTCGTGTGTCTACCTATCCGTATGTCTGTCTGTAGCCACCCAAGCGCCGCTTGTCGTTTGGTGCAACGGAAACAGGTGCAGCAGTCGTAGAGGAAGAGGCAGAGGTGCCACATATGCGGCACAAGCACATCGATGCAAGTGACATAAGAGCAACACGCAAACGCGTAAGAATTTTATTTAACTTGGAAAATTTGAAAGCAGGTCCCAAAAAAAAAAAAACAAGAAATAGACACAACAACTGTCTGTGCAACATGCAGCAGTGGCAATGCCAGTGGCAGCAATAGCTGACTAATCACCCATGACTCAGTGCTGCAATTACAGAATGTAATACAGTTTTATTACAGGTGGCCGGGGAGGGAAACTATACCATTAAAAGTGGAGCAGCAAACATGGACAACATTTGCCTGCGGCACGTCCATGTTGCACAGTGTGGGAAAGAATGCCATAGCTCTCTCAATGTGAACCCACTTCAGGTTGCACTCTAAATTCATCACCTTGCCTCAATGCGAGAAAAACAATTTTCTCCTCAATCGTTCGTCACTTGGTTGTATTTTCTTCACTTCTCCACTTTTCTGTTTCTGCATTTCTTCTACTTTGCTTTTCTATCTCTGCTTTGCTTTGCTTTGTTTTGCTTGTTTTATTTCTTTGCGTTTGCAACACTTTCACCTGCAGATTTGGCACGTAAATGCTCAGATAAGCCAAACAGAGTGAAGCCAACAGCCAACAGCCAACAACAAAGAGAACAATAATAGCAACAACAACAACAACAACAACAACATTAGCTAGCGGCAAGTTAAGCATCTAATAGATATTTGTATACACTTACAGTTGGGGCATAGCTGAATGACTCATTAAATGTGTAACACAAGTGTAAATTTATATGATTGTAATTTAGATTTTTATAGAAATTTTATACAAATAATTTTCGAAATTTTGTTTAAAATATATTAATTACATTTTATTAATTTTATAGAAATTATTTATATTATATTTATATTATTTATATTGTATTTTATTGTATTTTTATTATATTTATTTTATTTTATTTAACAGAAATTTTTTATAAATAATGTACGCAATTTTTCAAATATTTTATTTGTATTATGTTTGATTGTATTTATATTATATTTATATTATATTTTTTTTTACAGAAATTTTATATAAATATTGTTGGAAATTATAAATATATATTTTTTTTTTCATATTTAGTATGTAATTTATAGTCGTTCATGCATTTAGCAGCTTCTTTTTAATAGTTTTCCTTGACTTCATTTCTATGCAAAGAGTATACACTTTTCTTTATGTTAAATTGAACAAATTGTCGCTTATTGTTTTTATTTTTTTGCCAAGTCTAAGATTGGGAAATCATTCAATGCTTTTGCCTAGTCTTTGAGTCTATTGTTGTTGGTATTGTTAATGTTGTTCTGCCCACTGACGGCAGTTGTCAACTTTTGCTTTGAGGTTTTTCTTCAGATCGTTTGGACCATGTTCGTTGACCTCATTTGAACGTGTGTGTGTGTGTTTTGTTTTTTTGTTAAGGTTTTTGACTGTTGCCAGTTAATTCACTTCACTTTCATTGCTGTCTTGTCTTGAGTTTTATTTTATACATATATATATATATATACTATATATAAATACAATTTTATTTTTAGTTATAGTAGATGGCATGGCTTGAGCTTTGATTAAGTTGTGTCATGCAACGTTGATTTAATTATCATCATCAGCTACAGCTTATTTCCATTGTGAACAGCCCCAAAACTAATGAGGAAACGCTGTGAATTTCAACTATGACTCTGACTTCGACTCCAAATCCGACTCCAACTCCATCTGTTTGCCCTGACTTTGTCGATCTGTCGACCTGGAGAGCTGTTGAGTGAAAATGCCCAAGCATGTAACATCATCAGAGTGACAATAATAGAAAGCTCAACCAGCTGATGAGCTGACGAGGCGCCTCTTAAATGTAGGTGAGTGGGTTGCTCATTATTATCGTTCCACATGCCTCGGAAATGTTATCAATTGATGCTCAACCAATATGTGTTTCTTGAGGCATGAACTATTTGGGTTTAAGTCATGTGTGTGCACATGTCAAAGTTCAGCTTGATTGACATGAGGTTAAAATTGGAATTTCTGTTAAAACTACTTTAAATTTGAACGACAATGGATCTCAAAAATAACAATACGATAAAGAAGTATTTAAATTCTACAATAAAATAGATTTTATCACATCAATAACTGATTACGTTTAGGATTATTTTAGTATTTACAGCACCTTTTACTGCGTTATAAACATGTCATTGCATTCATCACTTATGTATATACCCTAGTATGTTCCGAGGACCAACTGCTGGGCACAGCGCATGCCACAGGCCACATGCCGCAGGGCAAACCCAAGATCTGTGTGCAACATGTGCCTGCCAGTGGCACTTGGCATATATCTATACATCTATATTTGCAAGGACTTTCCCCTTAGACAATAGAGAACACATGCTGTTCAGCGATAAAGTCAAGTGCGAGCCAGAACAAAACTAATTCCAGCTAAAAAGCTGCTAATGGCAGGCAGAGAAAGAGGGAGAGCGGGAAGACTATGAAAAACCCAGAGTTATGAAGGTTCAGATTGGGATTGGGTTTCAGTTATACGCGTTGCTTGGTTCATTCATCATTTAAAGTGAGAGTAGGGCGTTGGACTGGGAGGGTGAGTGAGAAGCAGAGGGAGAGGTAGAGTTAACGTCAGGTAGATTTCATTAGGTAGTTTCTAACATTTATGTTGGATTTCTGAATATATTTTTACTCTTTACTTTATATTCTTGCCTTTCCTCATTTTGTGAATGATTTCCGCTGTATGTGATTATGATAAACAGTGGGATGCAGAGATGAAGAAACCGAGAGGCAGACAGAAAGACAGACAGACAGACACACAAACATACAAACATACAAACATTCAAAGAGTCAGATAAATGCGGCTCAAAAAGAAATGCGCAAAAGTTCACGCGAACAAAACTTAAAGCTTTTATTATTGTTGTTGTTGTTTGTTTTTTTGTTTATAATGAATGAAGCTGATAATGTGTGAATGACTGTGTGTATGTATATGCGTGTGTGTGTGTGTGTGTGTGTGTTTCTGTGTGTTTAGCTCATTTGGAATGCAATTTTCGCATATAAATTTTATAATGTTAATGTTGTACAAATAATCAACCTGCGTTTTTGAGTCTGTACGTCTGTCTGTCTGTCTGTTTGTCTGCTGTGTGGGCTGGGTATTCGAAAAATTATTTAAATGCCGCAGATTTCCTTTAGAGCGTTGTTGTCGCCCCGAAAAAAATACAAAAAAATAAGCGTGGGATATCTTTAGCCAGTTCTCAGCGTACACATATGAGCACGGCCTATATTTT
The DNA here is from genome assembly GCA_037040025.1 of Sphaerogastrella javana. NCBI lineage: Eukaryota > Metazoa > Arthropoda > Insecta > Diptera > Drosophilidae > Sphaerogastrella > Sphaerogastrella javana. Next base: position 27,440 of record JBANCZ010000319.1, on the reverse strand, counting down.
AATTGTTTCGAAACCAGTCTGAAGATCTTTTTTTTTTGTTGTTAAATGTTTAGTAAATTGTCTCTCCCAAAATGCTGTGCGTGCTGCCAGTCAGCAATTTTTATTGACAATTGTCTCCACAGTTGAGTTAAAAAAAAAAATGAACAAAAATAAAAAAAATTTAAGAAAAATTATCAGTTTCTCGTGCCTAGCATGCTAATGAGTGCGAGCTTATGAATGCTTTGGTCAGGGGTAGCTGCAAAAGGCCTATAAAACATATAGAAAAGAAGCAATCACACAGGCATAAAGCAAATGCAAACAAATTCCCCGCCCCTAACATCTCCAATGCGACCCCGATCTGCCCCTGATTCAATTCCAAGCGCTATTCGTGGGGGCCCTCTTTGTCACGTTGTTTGTGTTGTAAATTTGCAGTCGTTGCCCAGATAATCTATATGCGCAGTGGAGCCTCGATATAGTTGCCCAGCTGTTACTTGAGTGAAACTAACTATTCAAGTTTAATCTAGTCTAAAATTTAAACTTAAATATTATAAATACTTATTATATATATTATATTATATTATTATTATAATCGTTACTCTAAGAACCTTAATATTTAAATTTGAATAACCTCACTTTATCGAGACTTTACTGTAGCGATACAGTAACGCAAACAAAAGTTTCGACAACAAAGCCGCTTATTATTATTATGGTTGAATATATGTTCGACTATCGGAGCTCACGTTTTAATTTTTTTATAATGTCACTAATTTATTGTACGTGCTGCACTACAAAGCACACAAACAACAACAAAGAAGAAGAAGAAGAATCGCTAGAAGCAGCAACAGCGCCAGCAGCAACAGTCAAAGACCGTACATCGAGAACCCCCTTCTGTTGCGACCCATTTAGGTGTTTTTAATAATAACATGAAATACTCGCAATGGTATGGGGGTAGCTTACGTTCAAGTGGGATATGTTGGGGATAGGGGTGGAGACATTGGTGTATCGCAACAGTTTGCATTTCAATGAGAGGTCGCTGTAGAGGTACGGATAGCACATTGGCTTCCCACAGTTGGACACATTCGGGCAGTTTGTCAATTTGAAAATTGGACAGTTCTGCCATTTACCACTGACATTTATTTGGTCTATTGAAATGGGTTTGTTTTATGACCCAAGAATTTCTAATATTATATTATTACTTAGATTCACACGCAATGCTAATTGAAAATGGAGTTATTCCTCAAGTTTTCTTTCTTTGAGGTTTTCTAACGGTTCGTACTATATTCTATACTAATTGTCTTTGATCTAAACCGAAGACAGGCAGCGGTTTTCCAAGCGATATCTCTTGTTTGTTGCCTATGATTAGCACATGAAGGGCTTTTGTTTTGGGTCGAAACGAATTGAAAATGCTTTATAATTTAATATTTATCATAATTCAAGTATTTTCATTTGAATTTAATAATTACAATATAATTTTTTATTATTTTAAAAATCTTTGCAAACTTTATCCAATTTATGTTTAAGTTCAGTAAATGTAATTCTAGGGTATTTTTATAGTCTAGTACATTAGTTGTTACTACATATATACCTTTCAGCACCTTTTATTATCGTTCACAGGCGTAAATCAAACAATAAAATTCAAATTTAAATTATGTGATCGTTTGGTCTGGAAGTTCAAGACCCTGGTCCCCCGGGCTCCATGTAATTTATGAACATATCTACTACCCCTCTCTTCCCTTTCTTACTATAAAGCAAGTGCACTGATTAGCGTGTTATCAGTGTGCCACTGTTTGTGTCTGTCCGTTTGGGTGACCAAATCAGCTGTGGTTCAAGCGTTGAAAGTCTTGTCAAAATATTTGTAGGCAGCCATCAATCCAGACTGAAACTCCACTTTGGTCTGGGTCTGGGATTGGGAATGGAACTTGGAATGGGACTGGGATTCAGAATTGGAAGCCAAGCGGTGGCAGGCGATTGAACCGCAACGGTAATCAAAATCCACGAGGCGTAGAAAAATATTTGATTTGGTGATTAGGTTTGCGGCCAATAATAAAATGTAGACAAACAGACGGACAGATGGACAGTGGGACAGACTGAGGCAGGGAGGCAATGTTTGACTTGAGTGCACTCACTTGCACTTTCCACATAAGATTAATGATTGTATGGGAGAGCGAGAAAGGGGCAGAGGCGCGGCAGTGTGTAGCCAGTAAGATGAGGGGCCTTTGCTCTGCTGTGGGTTCAATAACTTCTCATATCACTGACGCGCACTCTTTCGCTCACTTGCCGCAGCTAATTGCAACATGATATGAACTGTCAATGCTGCAGACCATTAGAGATCGTCTGCTTGCCACACGCTCAACTCTAGCTGCAGCTCATCGCTTAGCTTAGCTCTAGCTCTAGCTTCAGCTACAGCTACAGCTACAGCTACATCTCCAGCTACAGCTACAGCTACAGCTGAAGCTTCAGCTCAGTTTCAAGGCATGATCTTTTGCTGCAGCTTCGTTCGTTGCGGTTGCCGCAAATGAAATCGAATCAAAGTTTGTGCTGCAGTTGCAAATGCCACCTCGCACTCATGTGGCACGCAGTCGAGCGTGGTAATTTGCAATTTTATGCGTTTTACACGCGCTCACTGCATGTGTGTCTAGTCGCACATATGTACATATGTATCTGTATCTGTATCTGTATCTGTATCTGTATCTGTGTGTGTTTGTGTGGCTGTATCTATGACCAGCGCATTTGTCAGATACACTTTTGCCTGCCACATGGCAAAGACAAAAGATTCTGTTGCTGCTGTTGCCTTTGCGGTTGCTTTGGAATTGTCTCTAATCGTGCTCCGTGTTGCACTAAAGTGAGTCTAAAGTGAGGCCGTGGCATCAGATGTTGATGATGATCAGATAGAACATGGAAATGTATATAGTATTAGGAGGAGTTGCAGTAATGCTGCAAAATTGCTAACGATATTAGGACTGTTTCCTGATTCAATTTGAAATGACTATCAAAGGAATTACATGTCTAATAGGAAGCGGTAAAGTCTTAGAAAATTATACTGATTTCGTTTTATGTTTTAGTAGACTTGATTATAAACTCTAATGGCTTCAAAGCATTTATAATATGCTGTGAATACATGTATTAAGGAAATGTTTATTACACTCTTAAATTGCCTATAAAAAGGGAAGATTTTGTAATGCTTAAATGTATATAGAGTTTGATTTCTTTTTAAAAGTTTTTTTTAATGATTTTCCCAAAGATACGCTCTTGGTGTAGAGAGACAGCAATTGAAATTCCTGAAGTATTAATTCTACTTATTAACTGTACTTGCAACAAGGACATTTTCTTGTCTACAGGAAACTGCCTGCCGCATTGTGTAGCAACACAAGCAACCTTGCCATGACTTGGACCCGTTGATCGCTTATCACCTTGCCGCCAACGAAAATTACTTTCAATTAATGCAGAGCCATCAAAAAGGACGCGCCCATAAGGATGCACAGACACACAGCAATACAGCCGAAGTTGAGGCAAAGGCAGATGTTTTGCGTTACAGGCAGAGACCATAAGAAAGGTACAGAGAGAGATAGAGAGAGAAACCTGTGCTGGCTCCCAATAGGCATACAAAAGGAGCCTGTCGATCGCAGGACTGACGCCTGTAATAACATAAGCAGAGACGCGCCAATATCCTGAGCCTGTACCTTTTACCTATGCTGAAACGACAGATGTTTTTTTCTTTCTTATTCATAGACATTCCGAAGCAGGTCATTGCCTGGCTGTAAGGATGCGCTGCGTTGGTCCTGCCCTACATACATATATGTGTGTATATCTTAAAGATACACACGCACTCGTACGGTAGGCCAGCTAGGCAGCTGCCACACTTGAACAGTTTGGGTACATCGAATTGAATCGAATTCATTCGGAGTTCCAGGTTTTGGGTGCGTCGTTTTGCGTCTTGGTCTCGGGCGAGCGCATACGCTGAAAGTGGCTGCCACTGCCACTGGCTCAGATTACATGCAGCGCACTTCTAGCTATAGATATAGATATACATACACAGAGTTACATATGGAGACAGTCACAGCCAGTAGTCACCCCATTGTGGATGGCTGATCTTCTGTGTATATGGGTATATATATATATATGTTCCTGTTTTGTTTATAAATAGTTGGCCGTGAATTGTTTTCTCTTTTGATGTGCGGCTCGATGGGTTTGCTAAAAGATTTTTACGACTGCCGACAACAACTTGAAGCAAAATATGTGAAAAACAACAACAACAACAACTACTACTAGGTAACCTGATCGGGTTTTCAAACGGAAATTCTATGCAGCGCCTAGAGCATTCATTTTCCCCCTTTCTTTTTCGTTGATTGAATGGCATTTCATTTGATTAATTAGTTGAATTTTGATGGGCATTTTACAAAACGACGAAGGATTGGGTAACAGTTCTCGGTAGGTTGCAGGTAGCGTTGATCTACATATTTATCAACGGGGTTCCATTGTCGGAGTTTTACATTTTCCACAAAGATCTCAAGATCGTACGCATTTGATGTAATGCAATTCTTAGAATATGGGTATGCTTCATTTATAATTTAAATATTCTTATGTAATTACTAAACAAATGGTTTCTTTCACTCACCTCCTCATAGGTATTCTCCCGGGAACTGGATTGGGTGCTGCTGGCAATGGAACGACGAAAGATTTCGCTGTATGCAGAAAAGCAAATTCAATATAGAAATGTAGATTATTTTAGATTTTAAAGTGGGATTAAATATCTGACAATATTAGAGCATTTCTATCTATTTCTTTATTTATATATCTATCTATTTATCCTACCATCATCCATTTGCTATATGCTGGTCTTTACAAAATAAATTTATGGCCATTACAATTTAGAAATTTTAAAATTTTCCCCTAATTCTCCCCTTTATGCAGATATATAGTAAAACAGCACGACGAATGGATTTGACCCCTTCTGAAGCGACACGTTAAATTCACATAAATACCAATTAGTCGGCTGTTTGTCGAGTGTATCCGACTGATGCTAGTGCCATGACCAATGTAATGCCAAATACGACCCACACGCAGGCAATTAGCATAATTTATGAATATGGCCAAAGCTAACAGAACACCCCAAAGAAACTAGTTTCAATAATAGACAAATAAACAGCAAATACAATAAAGAAATTAAATGTTTATACAGTATAGTATGGCTTAAGCTCAAGTCAATTGACTGAGGCTGAATCTGAAGCTTACCTTAAGCGCTGGCAGGCTGTGGGCGTGTTGACAGTGAGATTGGTCCTTGAGTCGCTCAAATGGGCGATCGAGTTGCATAAGCTATTGTGCATGTTGTTGTTGTTGTGGTTGTTGTTGTTATTGAGCATTATGTTGTTGTTGTTGTTGTTATTGTTGTTGTTGTTGTTATTGTGGTTGTTGTTAGTGTTAGTGTTGCTGTTGTTGTTCAGTTTGTTGTTGGTCGTGTGACCAGAGGCAACAGCAGCAGCAGCAGCAGTCGCCTTCAGCGTCGTTGTGGCAGGCATCTTGTCGCGCTTCGAGCTGCCCAAATATGGTTGATCTCTCATTAACCTGTCTTTTTGGGGTTGGGTCTTAGTTGTGTTGCTTAGTGTCTGATAGTTTTACTAGTGTTCGTTAAACTCTTAGATCGTCCCACACTCACACTCACAATCACACTCGCACGCACAGATTCAAACGCACAGCACGACGCGGCACACGAACGTCTAGCCGAATTTGGTGTGTTTAGCAGGTTTTTTTATAATTCGATTTTTTTTTTTTTTTGATTTTTAAGATTTTTTATTTATGTGCATTAACTAAAATGTTGCTAATTTTTCGTTTGTCTTGTGCACCTTTTATGGCCAAAGGAATGAGGCTGATAAATCAGCTTGAATAAAAGCCAAGCTCCTCGTAGCACACGTCGCGTTTTATATTTTTTGTGTTTGTTTTTTGTCTAATTAACTCGTTCCCAAAATCGAAGAAACTAAAAATTGAAATTTCAACGTTGTATGGAGAGCCTTTTATGGCATTGTTCAACACTCGTTTTCAATTATGACGCAATGTTGCCGAATTCAAGCGAAGACACAAACCCAGGTGCAAAGCTATACTTCTATACTGCACTGTGGCTATTGGACAGCATGTGGCTTAGTTTGGACTTCTTGCTGCGCCGATTACTAAAACAAAACTGATTTATGTCTGTCACACAAGGCGCAAGTGCAGCAGCAGCAACAGGCAATTGACTCTGGCAGCTGTTGCTGCTGTTGTTGTTGTTGTTGTTGTTGCTGCTGCTGGTGTTGCCACTGTTGCTGTTACTCGATGCCTCGACCAAACCCGCTAGTGCTACCAATACCCTACCGCCCATTGCCGCTCTTGCTCTTGGCTCAGTGGACGACAATTAGTTCTACATGTCGTCACACGTCGTAAGCCACAGGAAGCCACAAGAGCAACAACTGCAACAGCAACAACAACATCAACAACATCAGCAGCAGCACTAACACCAGCAGCAACATCAACAACAACAAGTCATCAGCTTTTTGGGGGGGACTCTCGCATCGCTTTGTCTGCACTTTCATCATTGCTTACGCTTTGGTTTTGTTTTTTGCAGCTCATACTCATACCGACACTCAAACTCAAACTCATACTCATACTCATTCTTGTGCTCGTACTAATACTCATACTCATGTCCATTTATATTTATAGCCATTCTCCCTTTTTGCCTTAGCCGTATCTCTAACTCACTCCCTCTTTTACCCTTTCGTTATCTCCCTCTCTCTCTCTCTCTCTCTCTCTCTCTCTCTTACTATCTCTCTCTCTCTTTCTTTCTTTTGCGGTTGTGCAATGCGACAACAAAAAGCGATCAGATGTCCTTCTACGGATGTGCGCTTCGCTCTTGCTTAATGATCTTCAGTGCTGCACATAGGGCGCAAAAAAAGAAACAAAGAAATGAACATAGAAGTAGCAAAGAAACGGCAACAATAAAAACAACAACAAAGTAAAGAACAACAACAATAGCAGCGCCTCGTATGACAGAGCTGACAGCTGACTGGGCGAGTGATAACATATGAAATATGAAATGTAGCATATCATTATGTTATCTCAACGCATCAGATATCATTGTATATAATATATAGAAGCAGTATATAAAAGCTATAAGTACATGTATCTATAAGTATATGTCTTTAATAATATACACATCTTTATATACAGCAAATTTATTTAATTTACAGGAAGGTATTGGAGTGCTTCTAAAAGAATGCAAAGAATTTTTTAAATGCCTGGCCATAACTATAAAATCTAAACACATTGTCAATTGTTTGAGGAAATGATAAGGAAACAACTTCATTATAAATTAAACCATCTAATCTACAATATATTAGTTGTATCATATGATGACATCTTAAGGTTTCCTTCCTTTTGGCATCACTGGCTACAAATCGCTGGCTGTGTGTGTGGTTCCAACTAGGGATGGCAAAAACAAATCTACTAATCGATTATTTAAAAATATGTTTAATTTTATGCTTGCGATTAACTACATTACACAATACATTACATGATTTTCGATTCGAATTAATCGAAATTTTTGGAAAAATAATCGATAATTGTGTATTATGTGATGAAAAGTGCCATCCCTAGTGGCAACTAATCAAGAATCGTTACACATGGCCAATTGCTCGTGCTGATCATAATATGGGCGTAAGACTGCAAATGCCACTTCGAGTATTCATACTCGCACTCACACTCGCACTCATACTCGCACTAGTTGTACTCCTGCTGCTGCTGCTGCTGCTGCTGCTGCTGCTGCTGCTGCTGCTGTTGTTGCTCCTTTTTGTGATGTTGATAAACTACATTAATGCCCCTTAAGTATACCCATGTATGTTCGGTTACCAAATACGTGACAAGGGCTATTGACTAGCCATACTATAGATGCCGCTGCTGCTGCTGCCACTTGCAACTTGCAACTTGCCACTTGCAACTTGCTACTGGGCAGCTGGCAACGTTTTCATGCCATGTAATTGCAGTTTGCACACACTGCCACTTTACCATTTACCATCATTCAAAGCTGTTGCCTTTTTGCAGCTAAATGAGTGTAGAAGTTTAAGAAAAAAGCTGGCGTTGCAAGTTGTTGTTGCTGCTACTGTTGCTGCTGCTGCTGTTGCATGCTGCAAGTTACTAGCATTGGTTTGGTTTCTGTGCCAACAGATCCTAAAGGTCAGTCGCTAATAGCTACGCCTGTCTACCTGTCGTCTCCAGGCATTATATGTCTGGACACGGCGACACTTCCGTTTCCACTTTGCGGTGGCAGCCCAAAGAATCTGCCCCCAAAAATGTTGCTTGATGCCGCATGAAACTCGATAACCTGATGCAGGATGAGTTGCTCTGTGTGTCTGTGACAAGCATCAACGGAAGTCAAAACACTTGCCGCATTTTTTCATAATTATATATGAACGTATTATAAAACTTAATATCAAATTTATTAAACTTTATACTCGTGAGTCGCAGTAGTTTGTTGCTGTTGCTGCTGCTGTTGCTGTTGTTGCTGTTGCTATGATTTGAGGCAACATCAACAACAACAGCAACAGCTGCCTACGCGTTTTGGGTGCGGCCCGAAGAGATTGTTGCCAAATATAGTTGGTCAACTGGCAACAGGTTGAAGCTGTTCGCTGTTCGTTGCTGATATTATCTGTGGTCACACCTTAATCTGGGCACACTGTGCTCCTATCGAGCAGCTGCTTCTATTGCTATGACATTTACTCTTGTACTCAACATGAAATCTGTCTTAATTTGACATATTTTCTTGCTAAGAAATTGCAGATCTTGCTCTCTTATAGATAACAGTGCTGGTAAACGCTAACATGCAGACGTTTAGCAACACTATTCCATTAAAATCCAATTATTTGCTTTGATACGAATGCGATTATCCAACTTTTTACTTAACTATATTAGACGCTCTAGACTGTGGAAAGTCATAGGTTTACTATAGGGAACTTAGAGCTGTTCTTGGGATAGGGTAGGATATGCTTGGTTGCATAGAGCATATGTTAGAGGGAGAAAGCAAAAAAGAGTTATAGATAGAGGGAGAACTGTTGGTAAAGGAGACAAAGGGTACGGGGCTTCATTTATGGAAATGAGTCTGTGACACGTGTTGTTCCACAGCAAGAGGTCAAACGAGTTCACAGTATTAATCGATATACTAGTTAGTCAATGGCTTACTATATAGTCTATAGTCTAGCTGGCGATATTGTCTTCTACGTCAGGCTTTAGCCCTAGTTGCAGCCCAGTTAAATGCAACATTTCTATTTAATTTTCTTTCTTTTTTTTTGCCAGACGAGAGCGGAGACTGGGGCTGCGTCTGCGCACGAACAACGCATTTTTGTGCTTGTCATGCCGGTAATGACCGCAACAACAACAACAACAACAACAACAACTGCAAAAACAAAACATGCTACAAACAGAGAGTTGGAGCTAGGCCAACTGCCCCAACTGAGCCATGAAACGCAACCGTGCGCGTCCGTTTCCAAGTTCTACTTGGCCGCAGAGACTGCAATGGCAACGGCGACAACGACGACGACGACGACGACGACGACGACGACGACGACGACGACGACGACGACGACGACGACGACGACGACGACGACGGCGACAGAGTCTCTTGTTGTTTTGTTGCTGTTGTTTTTGTTGTTAGTTTTTTAAGGTTTTGTTATATTTTTCAAATTCTTTAGCGGCATTAAATGTAATGAAAAGCGGGCTAAAAAATGCTCGATAAGTAAAAGAAAGGAAAAATATATGCACGTGATAATTATAATGACTGCAAGACATGAAAGCAAGTGCGATCGTGTGAGTGTGTGGTAATTGAGTTAATGCGTGTGTGTGTGTGTGTGTGTGTGAGAGAGAGAGTGTGTGCGTGTGTGTATGTAAATTGTGTGTATTAGATGTAGGCCTATGTCTAAATTAGTTAGTTTGTTAATTAGTGTCATTAAGGCCTAATTATAACCTATGGCAAATGAGCAAAAAATGTTTGTGCCTTGAACATAAATACAAATATTTCAAGATGTAAAATTAAACATTTAAATATACAAATTTAAAATCCATTTAACAAATTATAGAACATTTAAATAAAAAATCAAAAAAAGTAAAAGTTTAACTACAATAATTAATGAGAAACTTGTGATTAGTTTTTAATGTCAGTGTAGTGTTTAGTATTTATATAGAGAATATAGATTAGTATTCACAATTCTGTTAAGTTAACAGATATCTAGCCAAAGTCATGTTAGCAGCTGTTAACATAACATAGAACATTTAACATTAATAGAACTATTCTGATGTCAACTTTGCTCTGAATCGTCTACTCTATCATAGCGCTTTTTATGATTTTCTTTTATTTGTGTTTTGCTTTGGTAATTCATTTGTTTTGATACCCTATACCACTGCAATGAGTAGAACATAGTGTAAGACAAACACTCAAATATACAGTACAATATTCCATTGTTGTTGTTCTTCTTTCTTGTTCATCTCTTACTTATCTTCCCATTGAGAGTACTTTGATATTCTAATGAAACTTGAGCGAGCTTAGTACTTTTATAAGGGAAGAGTATTTAGAGTGCGTTGCATTGTTGTTCAGTTTCTCACAGTGCGAAAGACAATCGATAAGAGAAGAATAAAGAATTAAAGAAAAACAACTGGCGCTCACGTATTACGCATGAATGTGTGTGAGTGTGTGTGTATGTGCATCAACTGAAACATAAGCACATACACACATATGTAAATACACATGAATATGAACACACACATACAAACATATGCGACGATTCAGCATTCTGTCTCTGTCATACTCATAAAATAAACTCAAGCAATCGCATCGACTGGTCGTTCTTATGTATGATGTATGTATGTATGTATGTATGATGTATGTATGATATTATGGTATGTGCGTATATTTGTCAATAATTTGCAATTCCAATTCCATTGACATATCATGCTCATACGCTCTGCTCTTTATTCACTTATTATTCAGTGTTTCATTTCATTTTATGCTCAAATTTTGATTGATTTGCCAAAGGTGTCAGAGTAGTAAATGAGCTTAAAAATTACAACAGCTCATTGTATTTAATAGGAGTTGAGACACAATTTACAATGCCATCGTTTGTGGAATGGGTTACATAACGCTCCTCCTCTGGGAGCTGTTCCCACGCTGCTCTCAGAATTTATCACCTCAATTGCTCCCTGTTGTTGTTCTTATTGTTGTTGTTGTTGTTGGGGAGGGCAAGTAAATTCGTAATTGAATGCGGCTACTGGTATTTTGATGTATAAACAAATATTTTACCTAAGCTCCTAGACTATGGTATAGCCTTCGAAAAGGGCTGCCAGAATTACAAATCATCTATGTGTGTATAGTTTCTATCTACTACTGTGTACTATACATATCTATGGGGTTCTCTATCCTAAGCAAATGAGTTGCTTTTCTGCTGTTTCATCGTAATTATCAACTTGAAAAGGTGTTCATTACGCGCGCAGTGGCGCAGTTTGCCTGATCTGATCATTTGCTCAGGTTATCATGTTAGAAAGTGTCGAGAGAAACGAGTTACACACAAATCTCTCTCTCTCTCTCTCTCTCTCTCTCACTCTCCTACTCTCTCTTTTTCCAACTCTCCATTCATTTCTCGCTGAGCTTGCCACAGATTTTCGTTAAGAATTTCTAATCTTTTACACAACATTTTTGTCCATGGTCAGTTAAGGTAAAACATTTAATTTGATTGCAGTTCATATATAATAATAACGAAATTCAATAATTATAGTATTCGAAAGACTTTTCATTTGGTTCTGTTATTCCTGCAAAGAATTGGACAGTTTCTGCTTATTGTTGGGATTATAATTCTAGAATTTCTTTCATTTCTTCAAAGTTCAGTTAATAAAACTTTCCCATCTGTAAGCCCACATATTATGGTATTAAGAACTCTTTTCCAGTTTATCGCCTATATGCGTACGCCCAATAATTTACAATATATTTACAACAGATCCCATGGCATACGCATAAATTTAAAACCGAATCCCATTAAAGCCCGCCGCTGCACTTGTCAGTCGTAAATCAAATCCAATTTAATGCACGGGTTCATGTTAAAAGCAAAAAACACTTCAATTTCAACTTTGGCGAAAATTTTCAACCCTCTGCGGCAGATGAACTTAATAATCCACTCTCAAAATAAAACCAACATATAGACAATAATCAATTGAAGCCCGCAGCATAAATCAATGGAACTTAAGTTGAATGTAGATAAAAAAAACTTGTCCAAGTTGCGCTCCCACGCTGCGGCAGGAAGCGCAAGGCCAGCTCGGGGCTAACGGTATTCTCGGGGGGAACCGGATGTGGCGGACAGTCGAAGGGTTCTCTATAATGGCCACGCACAGAAAGGATACAAATATGGAATATTATGTGTAGGGTATATGGGCTGTTTGCATGTCACGTGCTCGGTTTTAATTGATTTGCAGCAGGCGATTTGCATGGGAAACAAAAATTCTATAGATATATATTCTGGGATTTGAGGTGTGGAATAGTTTTCGATTCGTTGTAAAATAGGCTTGCCGCTCTGGCTCTTAATTACTGGCGAGCATTGGCCAACAAATATTGTGTTAAATATACATAAATTTCAGTGTTAACCCTTTGCATGCCAGAGTCTCACTAGCTGTCGCACACTCAATGCAATTTGCATAGAATGTTTGCTTGAAAACTGAAGGAAAGCAAGAAAAACCCGCCCCATTGTCTGCGACATACCTGATGGGCACTCGAGCGTTACTTCAGACGGGGTCCAAGCGCTACAACGCACTGCTCAATGTAAATATAAAAATAACAGCAACAACAACAACAACGAGAAATTGTATTTATTTTTATTTTGTATATTGTATTTTGTATTCTGTATTTGTAATTTAGCTGCACGCGTTAATTTATGCCACAGCAAAACATCAAGCGTCTTCGACTTCATCGGCATCGGCATCGGCATCGGCTTCGACTTTCTGCCGTAAAACCACATCCGAAAATTATACAATAAAATGTAAAATAAACTCGTTACTGTTGGCAGTTCTTCTTATTGTTGTTACGAAATTGTTGATGTAGTCGCTATTGTTGTTGTTGTTATTTGCTTGAAATTTATACAAACAGCTGCGCTGCTTCTGAGGCTAACCGCAACTACTACAACTACAACCACAACTACAACTACAACTACAACAACAACTACAACTACAACTACAACTACAACAACAACTACAACTACAACTACAACAACTGCAACAGCAGCAGCAGCGCCTGTCGAGGCCTCAATTCAGTCTTTAGTAGGGATGGCAAAGAAAATATGTTAATCGATTACTTAATCATACGATTAATTTTAACCCTGCGATTACTTACATTACACCTTTTTCGATTCCATTAAATCTAAATTGTATGACTATTGTGTGTATCATATTATTAATAGTGCCATCCCTAGTCTTTAGTTGCCTCTTTCTCTCTAACGTTTCTCTCCACGTTCTAGGCTCTTCTCTCTTCGCTCTTCGCTCTGAAGTGCCTGCCTTTTCTGTGACTTCGTTTCGTCAATTGTTTGTCCAGCACCTTGTCAATTTGCCAGGTAATATCAATGTGTCCATACATACGCTGCAGTAGTCAATCACACAGACACTCCTCATCATCAGCGGAGCACTTCCACACACCCGCTTGCATACACTCCTCGCATAGCTCCTAAAACGGAAGCAGTTAAAGCTTTGAATAATTTATGAAAATCGCCCTCTTCTTCTTTGTATTTTTTTGTTTTTTTTTTTTTGCTTTAATGCCAAAGTTGCATATCAATTTTGAATTTTTATTGCCGCCTGAAAACTTTAAATCGCTTTGGTACTACATTTTCACACTTAGTGTGTGTAGGGTAGCTTGACATTCTCTTCGAGCATTTCGAAATCACAACGTTTATAATAAAGATTATACTTATATATTTTAAATGTTTATGATTATATATTCATTTGATTTATTTTATGGTACTATAAACGAAATGCGTAAAAATGATATAATATTGGAGACTACTACAAAAATAATTTAAAGATGAAGGTTTTTTAAAATACGATATTGGGCATAAAAATTCAAATAAATTGTAATATATAATATGTATAAAATGATGTATATTAATAATAAATTTATATTGGATAAATTGTTTAATGATATGATGTACAAATATAAACTTAAGCTAAAATCTTAATCCTTGCAATGTTCTCAAAATTTTATACTAATTTAACTAATTGCTTAAAATATTTTTAAATTATCTAGACTTTTAAAACATAATTCTTTAGATTTACAACAAAACTAATGTTCTCTGAAACTATTTAAGTCAATTCGTTTTTGCTTATCTCAATGATCAATTTGGTAATTGAGCTATCGCATAGTCTCCATCAATTTGGTCAACCCAAAGCACTTAAGCACAAGTCGCAGTCACATTCATCGTCACAGTCACATTCACAGTCACTGGCCATCAATTATTTAATATGCCAATGACAACGTTTTATGCTCCCAACCGCACAAATATCCACTTGACGTTGTAGCGCCCAAATATGGATAGACAGGCAGTTTCAACTAAAGCTTGGGGGTCTTGGGGGGATTGGGTTTGTTTTGTGGTGTGGCCACTTCCTAATTTGGTTCCGCTATTTATTGTCGCATGCTTTTTATTTATTATTTAATTTACTAACGCTCGTGCTGAATGACAAATGCAAGCTATAATGTTTATTATGTTTTGTATGCCAAATGCAAATTCCAAGGGAAGTGAAGACCCGGTGCTCCCAGTCTACTTGACCAACAGTTCTGGCCAAGAAGTATGGCTAGAAAGAAAATGAAATTGACATGGATAACCATAACGGCAAGTCGATCTATTGGGCAGTCCCACAGCTTGACCTTCAAGCCAAATATTTACGGGAGAGTGGGAACTCATGCTCTCATGCTGAACTTTCTATTGATAGTTGTTGTTGTTGTTGGAATAGGAACAGGAACAGAAACAGGAACAGAATTGTCTATGCAAAGACAAGATGTAAATTAGTGGGCTTTAAGCTACACATAAATTCTCTCAGTGTGTGTGAGTGTGGGGAAATTCCAATGGCATTCCACAGCGACTCTTAACTTCCGGGCTAAAGCTAAAGAGCGAACGCTCTTTGGGAAAGAATGCGATCATCATAGAATTGTATCTTATACAATTCGCTACGCATAGCTCAGTCTCAGTCTCAGTCTCCGTCTTAGTCTATGAGAATGGGTCATGGCTTAGAGTTTGTTATTCTTGAGCCTTGTTATTGTTATTGTGATAGCTGTTGTTGTTGTTGTTGTTGTTGTTGCTAGTCGCATACCAAAGCTAAGTGGGTTAGTTGTGGGTGCCCAGCACCAAGACGGATTCTCACTGAGCGCTCCAATTAGTATCAGTCTGGATTGTTATACATTTATCCAATGTTTTTGTACCTTTAATATCAACTTGTCACTGCTTAACAGCAATAGTTGTACATGTTTTGGAGCATTCATATGGGAGTAGGGGTAAATAATTGAGGTACTCACTGTACCCTATAGGAGAGCATGATGAAGTGGAATTCGAAAGAAAGCAACAAGAAAGTAAAGATTATTATAAAAGAAAACTATTATTTCGTCGAATGTTTGTATAATATACGAAAGATATTACCAGTAGCCTCATTACATTCTAATTAGTTTCATTATAAAGATCGCATAATTGAAATCTTATAAAATAGTTGTATTTATTCTCATGAAGATTAGAGATTATAGACTACAGGCAATAAAGCTTATCAACTACCGTCGTTAGACTTTTCAGAGCTCACTCGCATTTTAATTGGCAAAGGTTTTAAGCACCTGCATATTTAACGGCAATAATACAAATCTGTAAAAATCCAGGAAATACTACTCTAACATATAGTATTTTATTGACTACGAAATATAATAAAAAATTGCGCACATGGCAGTCATTTGATGCATCATTTAATGCTTGCATATGGAATTAGCTATAAATGTCACAATTGCTTACAGCTCATCTACAGGTGTGTATGTGTGTGTGTGAGTGTGTGTATATGTGTGTGTGCAGCCAATGAACTCTATGCCAAACAAAAGACATAGGCAACGAACTTGGCGCACTAAGCGCATGCCAAAAACTGGTTTTAGCCCAAAGCCAAACGCATTTGCACTAGCCCAACGACGAGGGAGTCAAGCGCAACGGTTTTTTACGACTGACTCGAAGTCTATGCTACTCCCCCGCCAAACAACAAAGCGCTCCTTGGTGCTGCTCCATCGAACTGAGAGTGTTTTTTATTGTTGTTGCATTGCGTTTCAAGTCAGCAGCAGAATCTCTACGCATTACTCCTTGTTATATGGCCATATTCCCATGGCTGAACAGGCACAAACTTGTTCGCTTTTGTGCCTGGACATGAGTCATGCCGTTTGGGCCGATGGCATTTGCTGTCTGGCCGAGAGAGTAAAGGAGAAAGAGAGAGAGAGATAAAGAGAGAGAGAGAGAGAGAGAGGTGCTGGTAGATCACAGCGTTACTGCTGTTGCTGATGCTTGTTGAATCGATGAACAGGTACGAGCAAGTATTTCACAAGTTTGTGCATGTCTGAGCTCAACTGCTTCTTTTCTACTGCTTATCCTTCTCCTCTTGTTTTTGTTGTTGTCGTTATCATTGTTGTGTCTTTAGATCTGCCCTTTGTCTCTGTTTGTGTGTTAATTTGTGAACTGCGTGGGAATAGCCGCGCTCTGGCTTTAACTATAGACAGTTCTATTGAGTAGATCGTTAGTTAGAACTTGGCACTAGCCTACACACACACACACACACACACACACACACACACACACACACACACACACAATGTTTTTGAGTTTTAAAAATATTTCACAACATTTTCCAAGTGCAAATTTGTTGGCTACAAGCTGCGAGTCGCGCGTCGCTTGTTTAATGTAAATTACGAACGCAGCACCATTTATGGACCGGACCCAGTTAACAACTACTACCACAACAACATCGACAACAACAACAAAAACAACAACTACCACATAACTGGTTTACAATTAAACAAAAAATAAAACAAAAATCTAAAAAAATAAAAAAAAATTTGCTTTTATTTTTTCAACTTCTTTTGCGTTATTAAAAAGAATGAGGCTGAAATTAATTATTTATGTGCTTAAGATAACAACAATAACAATAACATGAACAAGAACAAGAACAAGCACAAGAGCAACTGGCAACAGCAACTAGACAATGGGCGGCTTGTCTTTGGCTAGAGAAGTAAAGTGCTTCTACCCAGAAACCATTTCATCTCATCCAATTCCATTTTATCCAAGCTCAAGCAACCAAATGACTTAAGCCACAAACTCAACAGAGCCATAGCTCACATAAAAAGACTTTCTTCACAGTTCAGTTGGCACCCTGTAGAAGGCAATAGGCATAGGTGGTACCTAGCTAGGGAGCGAACCTGGCTACAACATATACCATATAGACATTACTTTGTCCGTCTGTGCGTCTGTCCGCCTGTCCGTTTGCAACGCGTGCCAGCGTCACCTACGGACGGCGGGTTAGCCCGTTGGGCAGCTGGTCAGCTGCAGGCACTGCCAGATCGTCATACACGAGTTAGCAGGGCGAAATCCACTCCCCCTTTCCAAAAAATAAAGAACAGAACAGAAACAAAATAGAAACCCGCATAAATTATGCAACCAGAAGCAATAAGCCACATTTACAAAACTTACACTGAGAGAAATGAAGTCTAACGTGTATCAAAAGTAAAGCAACAATGCCAGAGGGTACAATATGTTCAAAAAACGGCTCTCTTTCTTTCTCTATCTCTCTTTCTGTCTCTCTCTTCTTTTTGTTGGTATTAACCAAATACAACTATTCCTTTTTTTATAATTAAAAACCCAAGTTTTGTTGCAGTGTAGCGCATTCAAGCGTCCCTGAACAAGTCCAGTGCACTTTTGGGCTTGTTATTATTAGCGGCGCATGTCGACCATGACATTTGTTTATAGTTAAGCGAAAATAAATACCAGTGCCCAGAACTACATCAGCACAGACCCATACCCATAGCTATACATATATATACATATTCAAGTAGCCCCTAGAACTCTAGAGTTATGCGCAGTTCGAATTTGAGAGTCCAAATGCAGTCTAGCTTGAAATAGTCTTTACTTGCCGTATGCACAACAAATTTTCCTAATAAAATTGCCCCGAAATATGGAACGATAAAGATAAAGAATGAAATTCGCTAAAATGTAATCAAGCAATGGTCAAGTCATCGGTGTAGTACAACCAGATGGAGGGCGGGGGCAGTTCCACATCGCAATTTTCATCATCCGTTAGACCATTGCCATCCAGATTTAGATTCAAGTTTAAAACACCATCGCATTTGGCCTAAAGGGGAAAATGAATAGGAAAAATATAATGATAAGCTTCGTGAAAATTCTTGTCTAGAAAACATCTTACGCCATTGGAAAATTTGCGCCACTCGTAGCTGCCCGCATGATGATTGTAACGCTGCTTGTACTTTTGTTGTATATCAAAGATGCTATCCTCGTCGCAGACCGTCATTCTTTGGGTCTTGCCGGTCAGGGCATTGATAAGGCGGAGACGTCGCGGCCGTCGAGTGGTGCGGCCAATGTGATAGAAGGGATCCTGACTCCACATGTTGTGCCCGGTCTTGGCGAACTCACTGATGGCCACCTCGAGTATGGGTGGAAAGAGCACACGTGGTCTACCCGTTGAGGATGATATTTCAGTGCGCGGTTCGCCATTGGGATGAAACAGATGTGAGAGATCCTTGCCCGCATGTGCAACCAGATAGTCCAAGTTCTGTGTTATAGAAAAGATAATCACTAAATAGATTGATGTAATTTCTTTGACCTACGCGGTTCCAGTGATCTCTACGATCTTTAAGCATGGGCGTCAGATCGAGCACATTCTTGTGTATGACAATCCAACAGTCATCCCTACGATTGTGGGTAACAACCTCATCCATAAGAAAGTAACGCATGTCTTTCATACTTTCAGCTACTTCTTTTCCGTTAAAAATTGAAATAAAGAGAAAATTCAAAGTGTTCAAATTGCTTGACAAAACGCTGCCTACTATTGCAATTGGGAATTGGGTATGAGGTCGTGGCAGATGAAGCAGCACTTAGATGTCTATCTGAGATGGAATGCGCACCAATTAATCTCTGTATTCAGCTGCAACTGTAAGAATTTTTCTAATTTCATTAAGTAGGCATCTGGTTTGTGGATTCTCGATTCTGGTTTTTCCTTTTTCCGACATTTTCCAATGCATAATTAGCTGGCAATTGTCAAGTCATCAGCGCGTTTGAGAGCCCATCAATCCCTAGTTATAAATAGCCAGGGCCAATTGATTAATGATTGTTAGCATTTCTCCAGCTTGAGTCTTTACAGACACTGTATTATTGATGAGCTTTCGGCACGTATATATATATAACATATCTCGATCCCTATTGGCTTATGTAACGAACTTCTGCTTAAAGGCACTTTGAAAATACATTTTCCTAACTGAAAAGCTTCTGGAACGTGTCTCAAACGTGGGAAAACTCTAAGCACACGCTACACTTGTCTTTCGGCTAAATTTTTAACATCGTTTAGGCTATGACAGATGGCGTCTGGTTTATATTTAGTATTAATTCTCTTTAACCTCTGTTGCATATGTTAAAATTTGCCTGATGATTTTGCATCTAGTAGAAGCTAACAGTTGTGTAGGATGTGCAACCCTCGGAGTCGGCATTATCCCGCCCTCTGAGGTCGAACACACAACTGTTGTTAGTGTGTCTATAATATATCGTTATGGCTATATCTCCACTAGATCCGACACGAGCTGCTGCTGTTCTAATGAATTATGCCACACTTTTTCAATTTCTCTAATAATTTTCATGTTGCACCCTGCACAGCGCGTGCGTCATGTGCAACACGACAGCATTAGAGGCGGCAACTCTATCTCTCTTGTTCTTTCTTTCTCTCTCTCATTTTCTCTCTCCCTGTGACTCCGTCAGCTGTTGCCAGTTCGCTTCAATTGTGAGCAGAGGTGATCATTGTCTGTGGGGTGCTAAATATTATTATGTTGCCACCCTGTGGTTATATATCTAATTGTTTGATTTACGGCCACACTTGAGAGTCTTTCGTACAGCTCTACTACAAGTATAGGGTTACCTTTATGGGCGAGGTGCCCCACACCATAGTATCATGAGCTTTATAGTCTGATGATACTTGAGATAAAACTGCACATGGCATTTCGTTTTATTCCCATTGTATGATCCCGTTCTTTGTTATCTACACTTTGATACAGAGATAATTCGTTTACAGCATTCAAAGCACTCAAGAGAGAAAGAGAGGAACACGAAAAAGTGTGAGAGAGAGAGAGAGCGAACAGTATACAGTGCATGTACAAACGTGAGCGGGCATATCAGTTTCTTCGCTTCTTTTCGCTTTATGCAAGGGAAAGCTTTCTTATGAAATCAATGGACGCTGCTCTCAAAGTGTAGAGCGCAAGCACAAAGAACTTAGATCAGAAGAGAGAGAGAGAGAGAGAGAGATAGATCGAAAATGAGCTGGCAAAAATGAGAGCGCAATTTCGGCTATATAAACGAATGAGACTATATGTAAGTATGTATGCATATTTATCGATGTTCTACAGATAGTATTGCCTTGTGGTTGGCCGAAGAAGAACTATAGACTAGTACCGTCTGAGCTTGATCGAATATGCTGTTTAAAGAAAACGCAGAAGTTATGACAAAGGGTTAACATTTTATAGATCTGCAGATCGTTAGCAATTTGTAAATTGTAATAAGCCATAAATTCATAATTTTATTAGTCATTATTGAACTGTCAATTAGCATTTAATATGCTGTCGAATGAATATTATAATAATAATTAAGAAATTTTCAACGGATGCCACAACTCAATGCGAACTCAATCGGCGCTTGTCATTCAAGTTAAACTCGATTTAGCTAAATTCAAAATTGTTTTATGTCAGATTGCCTGTATCTAAAAAAAATCGCAAAGGGGTCTACAAACTTTGTGCAACTCCAAATATTTGATAGAGTGAGAAGCAAGCATAAAACCGAATAAATATTCTTGCTCAGAATGAATGATCGACCCTACTGGTTGGTATTCTTTAAGCCAACTGGCGCCAAGCATACATATAGTATACATACTATATATATCTATATAGACCATATATCTCGAATTAAAATGTAGCAAAACAGAAACAAGATTTCAAATAAGTCTCAACTTGGACATGGCTGCAACAAGTTTTGAACCTACGCAATGGAGAGCCAGCTTATGGTCAGAGCAATGCAAATTTTAATGAATTTTTTTTCATAAATGGAAAGAATTAAAATTAGTTGTATGTAATAAATGCAGCAAAAAATGTGAGCTAAATGCAGCTGCAGCTGCACTTTTTTATTGAGCAATTTAAAATGATTTTTTCTCTTTTTTCCTTTTTAATTTTATTTGTAATTTGAAGTTTTTATTTGAAGCAATTATTGTTGCTGTTGCTATTGATGTTGCTGTTGTTGTTGTTGTTATTGTTGTTGTTGCTGGTACTCAAGTGCACATTTCCTGCCATAGCATTTAGTAGTGAGTGCAGATGAATACAAAATACGAATACTTGCATTTGTATTATTTATGCTCATAACGCACTTAATGCATTCGAATGGGGGAGCTGCACGCCCGGATCCCTGATGCCAACGATTCCTGCCAAGTGGCTGCGTCTGCGCGTGACGCACGTGGTGCACTCGGTTGTAGGGGTTGCAGCAACAGCATTTGGGAGTGGGGTTAGCATTAGTAGTAGGGGTAGTAGACATAGGAGCAGCAGCAGCAACAACATCATCAGCAGCAGCAGTAGTTGTTGTAGTAGTAGTTCTTTTTTCGGGGTTGTTGCTGCTCTTGAAGTGACCCGCAGCATTTCATTTTCAACAGTTCCGTATGGGTTGAATTCTTTGCCGCTTGTGCCTGCCACACGCAGGCAACGCCTTGACCCAACCAGCGGCAGCTGCAACAACTCCTTGTGCCAAACACAAACAATGCCCTACACACAGAGAGAGAGAGAGAGAAAGGGAGAGAACTTGGTGTGTCAAATGGCCAACCAGCTGTTGCCAGTTTTTCTCAAGCCAAATCAAAACATGACAAATTGAGCATTTGGTCAGATGGGAAAACTAACCGCTTCAATTTTTCCACTTGAGCATTTTCTCTGGCTGCCTGAACATATGTGCAGCTTCACAGTGCAACTGCAACCAATTAGCAGCCATGACATAGGCGTAGGGTATTAGCTCTGGCAGGGGTTGTTGCACCCACAAGTGGCCACATTTTAACTAGTCAAAGATATGCAAATTAGCCAAATGAAAATGTAAATTTGTTTAACAGGAAAACCTCATAGTTTACAGTTTAGTTGGGATAGAGCCTTAGTCCATTTGCAGCTGCCAGGAAGTGAAAATATTTTTAAACCATAGTTAATTAATTTTATTAAAATTTAGTAATATCTAAATTATGTTAATTCCATATAGAATTGTGTCTATAAATTGCTCTGTATGAATTGTAAATTAAAAATGTGTAAAATCATTCTTGACAGCAGAAATGAAAGTTTGATAAGTTTCGAGAAAGTGTAAACTTGTGTAAATGATTTGGAAATATGATTGTAATCTCTATAAAAACCAGAAAGACATTATTCCTGCTGTTGCATGTTTAATTACAGTGCTATTGTCGCTGTCTGTCTGTCTGCCTGTCCGCCTCTATGTCTTTTTATTTTGCTGCTGCACCCTGACATGTCGCGTCATGTTGTTGCTTGTCCTGCTGCTGTTGTGGTTGCAATTTTTGTGGTTGCAAATATAAAAAACAAACCATGTGGCAGTTGTCCTTTATGGCAAGGACATGGCCAGAATGGCATATAATTATGGCACGCTAGCTCACATCCTCATGTCTGCTGTCTGTTGACTGTCTGTCTGTCTGTCTGTGTGTCTGTTTGTCTGCGGTTCATTTTGGCGTTAATAACAGCTGTGGCAAACATCAAACGCCGCCTTAGGAGTGATATTAAAATCCACTTAGGAGTACGACGCGTGGCGTTGCTTTGATCCCGCTGAATGTCAGACAAACCAATTAAAGCCAACACTCAGCTCACCTCTGCTCAGCTCAGAATGTGTATAGTATCTTGTGTATCTGGAAATCCTTTTAAGGGCACCCGCAACCGGACACATTATCCTTTCCACGCCTGTAAGGCTACATTCTTCATTGTTGTTGCTGTTGTTTGTTTTGTTGCACTGTTGCCATGGCAAACACTCTAAATCCATCAGCCTTCTTGTCCGCGCATGCGCAACGCCAGCTGCCGAAAAAAAACATATTCCAATTCCTATTCTGAAACTGAAACTGAAACTGACCTCAAGACCCTGACAACCACACTAACTCTCTGACTGCCTGACTCCCTGACTCTTGGGCTCTTTTTACTCCATATTATGCCATGCTCTAACCCTGGCTGCTGACTTTTGTAATCCTGCGGAAGTTGATTTTATCACGTGTTTTCCATTAGTTACATTTTCCAGTTTTTCTGCTTCGGTTGCCAGTTTCTATAATTTACAATTTCCCTTTACATTTGCATTTTCCAGCGGCCACAACAAAGTCAGCGCTGCCTTGAAGTTCAAAGTTCAACTAGAACGAAACTGTAAACCTAGTATTTTCTTTATAAATGTTGCATAAAATTGTTGAAAGCAAGAATGTACTATGAAAAGGTAAACTAAGACTGTTTAATATTTATATTTTTTTATTAATTAATGAATATAATAATAATATATTGTTCTAAAACATCATCAGCAGAAGCTTATCGCTCAAATAAAAATATTCAACAGTAGGGAAGGATACTGGCAAGAGGAATCATGCGTTGCTGCAAAGTATATTGTTTAATCGAGAATTAGATTTTATCGATATGACGAATCGATTATAAAATTTGCATTGTTTGAGAATTACACTTTGAGAAAGGGCCTGGTTGGTGTGTTTAAGTCACAGCAGGTTCTCACTTCATCTCTGTCTTTCTCTCTCTCTCTTCCTCCCTCTATCTCTCTTTCAATATCTCTCTCTATCTCTCTCTATCTCTCTCTCACTGTCTGAAGAATTCCAGTATAAACAATTTGTGGCATTTTGCAATCAAGTAAACAAACAAAAACAACAGAAAGACCTCCAACTCTTGATCTTTCATGTTGACACTTGTTTTAAGCATCAGCTGAATTGAAATAAGCAGAGCGTAGCTAAAACGATATGCTAAAAATTCAATAAATATCAATAAAAGTAAACGAAGTAATGAAATATTCAAGGCGAGGCTAATTGAGGCGGGGCATCAAAAGCGCGAAAAGCCGCCACGCTCCTCGGACAACTTGTTTAACTTAATATGAATTTAATGCTAAAGCTGAGCCAATAAGCAAATCCCAGAGTAGCAACAACAACAACAACAACAACAACAACATTAATAACAACAATAACTGCAAACAACTGTAACGGTAAACAGCTGTGCTCCAGCCAGCGCAAAAAATTTAATTAAATTGCCCAAAACACAAAAAATGCCAGTTGAATTGTTGCTGTTGTCGATGTTGTTGCTGTGGCTGCAGCAGCAACTGTTGCTGATGTGTGTGTGTGTGTGATCTCAGCGGATGCGCTTAAATAATATTAAAATATGCGAATTTCGCCAGCAACAAAGTTAAAAAAGGAATGCGCTTAATGACAGCAACAACAACAACAACAACAACACTAACAGCAGCGACAGCAGCAACAATAATAGCAACAACAGCAGCAACAATGGCAGCAATTAGCTGCAATGGCAGGCAGGAAGTTTGTTGCCGAAGGGGCATGGCCCACGGGAAGCGACCTTGCAATGTCGCCAATGTCGCAAAGATGACAGCTGCTAATGTTCATTAGCATTATAAGCGACCTAATGATCATTAATGTTACTTAATGTATTAATTGTTGTTGCTGTTAATGTCGATGTTATTGTTGCTGTTGTTGCTGTTGTTGTTGCTGTTGTTGTTGCTGTTGTTGTTATTAATGTTGTTGCTGCTGTTGCTGTTGTTGCTTTTGGTTTGTTAGATTTTTGCCATCATTTGTCTGGGCCTTCGCTTTTGGCGTCTAACTGTTAACTGGGACTTGTGGCATTACAGACGCCCTCAAGTGCATTCCAGCACGCCAAAATGGCAAAATGGCAAAATGTGAATAAACTGCAATGGCAAACCAAAGAGAGAAAGGGAGACAAAGAAAGAGAGAGAAAGAAAGAGAGAGAAAGAAAGAGAGAGAACAAAAAAGAATTCTAACTGCATGTTGCATGCCACTGAAACAGCAGCACCAGTAACAACAGCAACTGTTGCTGCTGCTACTGCTGCTGTTGCTGCTATTGCTTCTGCTGTTGCTGCTGTTGCTTCTGCTGTTGTTGCTGCTGCTACTGCTGCTGTTGCTGCTGCTTTTGTTGCTGCTGTCTTATTAATTTATTGCTAATTGTAATGCAATTGGCTGCTGTCGCTTGAGACGTCACTAAAACAGACATTTGCATAGAGCGAACTGACAATTTCCCTTGCCGCTTCCAATTATGACAAGATGTTAAGTAGATTAATGCTGCTAGAAAATCAGTCATTAGTATATGTATTAGTTATAATTTGAATCATGTGAGACTTGGAAATGAAATACATTATTATTGCCATAGATGTGAATTATTTAATTTGAGTTTAAACATAAAAGTAATGAACATTCCTTAAGATATAAAGTAAATAATATTTAAAATATAAAAATATATTAAATAATTTTATTTAATTATAATTTTATTTATTTATATTCTTTTTTTTATATATTTTATAACAACTCTTGTAGAAATTTCGCTTAGAATTTGCAAACTTTTTGCTTGCGAAACTTTATTTCAGTTTATATCATTTTACATTTATCACATCTTACTTGCTCTGTGTGAATGTGAACTAAGTTTCATTTCTTGCTGAATTCCAGCATAAACACAATCTAATATGCTGACATATAGCCATTCTCTTTTGGAGGCACGTTTCCGCCATGCCAGAGCAAAATACTATATGTGTATAGTAAAGTCTGCAGATATTGCAGACATCGCGTCGCCTTTGATGATGCCAAATGGCGAGTAGCTAAAAATATCAACAATTTATGTGGCAATATGTTGCACAAACAATGTGTGGCAACATGCAAATGCCAAGGCCCTTCCAAACAGCCCCTTCAACAACAGCAACAACAACAGCAGCATCACTTCTTCTATAGACTAAACAAAGCCAACTTATTGGCCAATATTTGCCATTTTAATGCCCATTTTGCGTTGCGCCTTCGCCGTTTGGGGCACGCGCCCTACCAGCTCCAAGTGCGTTTCAAGCAGCATAATGACCCTACTCCTGTGCCTTAGAGTAGGGCGAGCAGCAGCAACATCCAGCAACAGCAGCAGCAGCTGTGGCAAGACGTGCCCAAAGAACAGCTCTTCTTTTTCTTTGACTTATGCTCAATTGACACTGACATTAATTCGATTGCATTTGTTGATGTTTGTGTTTTTATTAGTGCCCACAATTGGCAGTTGTTAATACCCGTCATATAAACTTTTCGGGTATAATCGGTTTATGTAAATCTTGTCTATTTCTTGAATTCAACTTTATTTATGACAACTAAAAGTTTCATAAGTTCAAACAAACATTGGAGCTCCCATGACAACCTAGCTGCATATTGTGTAATTTCTCGTTGAGCACGCACGACTAGTGCACTCGCCTTAGTAAGTATTAAAGAAACCTCTAGTTGTTGCTGTTGCTGTTGTTGTTGTTGTTGCATCTGCTTTGTCGCTGTGTGTCACCCATCGACTCGAGATTGATTCACTGATTCGTCATGTTGGTTAAAACCCCCTCATACCACTCTACCAGCACCCCCCTTTACCCGCCTCTGCCTTTAAATGCTGCCTCAATTTATGCTTTGTCTTCAATCATAAAATTTCAAAGTTTTTATGTTGATGTCGCCAGCCTTTTGTGTTCAAAATGAATTTGTGTTTGATGCGCTAATGCCAAAATTGGTAGCGTCGAGGCTTAGCGGCTAATAAAAATTAATATATACATAGCATTCGTTTATTTATTTATATTTTTTATAGTGCATTATTATGTTTTATGGCAAGCGCAGACAATACCAAATGGATGGATGTCAAGTGGTTTTTCCGCCCACCTGCCCAACGCCAGCAAACAGCTGCTAACAGTTGACAACATTGAGGGAAATGCTCTGGGAAAACTCTCGCCAAAATAGAAATTTTCGCTCTCAGCTCTCCACTCTTAGCTCTCAGTTTGCTCGCTGCCAGCAAATGGATCGACGTCAGAGCTGACGTCGCAACGTCGCAGCATCTCATCGATAACTTACATGTGTGAGTGTGTGTGTGTGTGTTGAGTGTTGGTGTGTGTGTGTGTATCTGTCTTTCGCAT
>JBANCZ010000318.1:0-41519 GCA_037040025.1 Sphaerogastrella javana | reverse complement strand
CACATATATATATATATATGTGAGGGCATTTGTATGTAGCTGTGATAAGTCCAAAATCTCACTCAATGGGGAACACCAACTTGTTGCCTGTCGCTCGTTGTGATGAGTGAAACGCAAAGCTTTCGATTAGATACACATACACACACACATATGCGGGTATGGATTAGTATGAGTATGTTAACTGTTTATTTAAGAAACAAAGCTGCAACAGGCAAGAAGCATAGAAAATCGATTATATTATATAGTATAGTATAGTTACAATAAAAACTTGCTATAAATTGCTATAACACCTAACGCCTATCGTCTGCATCGAAGCTGCTCGCTTTGAGCTTTAGGCTGCCGCGTGTCAGCTGATTCAGATCGATTATGGACAGGTACGGCTTGGGCGGCACATTGACACCAGCTGGTACTGGCAACTCGACTGAGAGCGGTGCAGTGGTCACCGCAGATCTCTTGCTGCTGCTGCGACCACCGACACCATGCTCGCAAATACCTAGGGAATACTGATCGTGCAAGGGGCAGCTGGTGGCTGTGGCGGCTCGCCGATAGTTGCGATAACCGCTGAAGGTGCTACTGCCTGGGGCAATTGGGAGCGGTCGTGCGGGGGAGAAGCCGCCTTCATCGGAGGAGACGCCACCGCCGCCGCCAGCTGAATCGTAGCAGATGCTCAGGTTTGTGTACGCAATGGGGGCATGGCAACGGGTCGTCTTGGCCCTGGGCTTCACCTCGTAGCGTGTTCTGGAGCGAGAGCGTGAATTGTGTGTGCGCGGTCTCCCACGACGCTTGCCTTGCATGCGCATCTCCGACACCAGCGGCACGGGCAATACATTGATGAAGCGATAGTACTGAAGCAGTGTCCGTGCCAGATTGCGACCAACGCGATGATCTGTTGCCAGATGAATAGGACGAATATTATTGGAAGCAGCATTCTATGTAAACAATCATACGTACAGCCATCCTCGTTGTATAGTGCCACCGTCTTGCCGTCGCGCAGATAGTGACCCGCCATGGACACCTCCAGAGTGTAGGCATTCACCGTATCACTGAGTCGCTCGCAACAGTAACGACGCATGCTGCCAATCTTCCGCTCATCAGCATTGAACATGGTATGCTCGGCCACATAATCCTGTGCGTTGCTAGCGAAGAGACGTGGGAAGACCAGATGACGCTCATAGCGATAGACATCCTCGTACGTATTGCCATAGATGAAGCAGCCGTGCATGCTGCTGTTGGCATGCAGATCGATAACGAAGTCAATCTGATAAGTCTGTCAAGAAGAGCAGGGGTAAGCATTATCTGGACATTAATACAATCAAGCAATAAACTTGCATCGGAATTATCAAATTCTTTTAGCACATTCCTGATGGCATGCAGCTCCGGTTGTATAAACTCCGAGGCCACGTGCCAGTTGCGATTCATATCCTGGCCCATGAGATTGCAGCGGTTGTTGCCCAGAAAGACACCATCCGGATTTACCATTGGCACTATTTTAAACACAAAATTCTCGCGCAGCACCTGAGCAATGGGATGATTGCCAACAAGGAACTCAATCAGACCCTGGCACACATGTGATGCAGGCGCCTCGCTCGAATGTGAACGACATAGTATGACTATAACGCGTATGAAACTACGCTCCAGACGATTTGTGGAACGCTGATTATGTGTGATGTGATCGATGGTCAGTAGATCAACGTTACGGTTTTGCTGCAAAGATAAATAATATCGGTGAAAGGTTAAAGGATATGATGCCATCAAATATACCAGGGATTTGATGAGCACACAACGTGTGAAGCGTTTCTCGGTGCCCTGACGTGCATCGATCACATTGAGATAGGACTGCAAGCGGGAGTAGCTATACGGTGATGCCAAGGCGAACATGTACACATCCTCCTCCTTGTCGAAATTGAAGCCAAAGCTGAGCACATAATGACCCTGATGCATGGCCGAGCGGTAGAAGAATACCTGACGCTTGGACAAACGCTGCCACTTGGGACGACTGGAAGATTTTACTAGCGGAGTCAGCCCACAATTGAACAGATTGCGACTCTTGCTTATATTAACAATGTTGAAGATGACACGCTGATCCTGTTTCACATTGTCGACGGTGAAGTTGAACCAGAAGCGATACCTGGGATTACAAGTATCGGGTCTCAAAAACAAATCGTACTCGA
This sequence comes from Sphaerogastrella javana, assembly GCA_037040025.1. Lineage (NCBI taxonomy): Eukaryota > Metazoa > Arthropoda > Insecta > Diptera > Drosophilidae > Sphaerogastrella > Sphaerogastrella javana. The sequence goes on along the minus strand of JBANCZ010000318.1, from coordinate 39,348 downwards.
ACTCGCCTACCAGCTCCGCCTTGCCTAGATTCCCCGTCTCGAAGGCAGCATCGAAGCACAAGTGTCCACGCTTGGCCTTGCCGCTCTGCCCAGGCGGACGTATAATGACGCGCGAAACATTTCCCAGACCGCCCTCGCCATCGCTATCCTCGCTGTCTGCAATTAGAAATGGAAGGGATAATGAAAGTGGAAAATGCCAACTAATTAATGACCGTATTTTAATTGTGCAGCATCCATTACGGGTTACCATCTGAGCCACGCTCATACATGCTCGTATGCTGCAACGGATCACAGGCAATTCCCAACATTTTGGCTTCTGTTCCGTGTGCACAAGTACCACTGGCTACGTGCTAGACGCTTCTATTGCAATTGCAACTGCAACTGGGCGTTCACTAATCCGCAGGCCCAGTCTGTCAGAAATTTCTAATGTCTCACCTTACCTTACCTTACCTTAGGGTTAATCCTGAGCCGCTGCTGCTATCTTTAAACTCGACATGTTCGAAGAGGTCGCAAGTGGGGCACACGTATGCGTGTCTTGGTTATCGCTGCAAGTTGGAAGTTTCTTGCCAAGTTGCTTGGCTTGGAAAAGTTGCTGCCAGCCGGAAAGGAAATGCCGCCTCAAACGTCAACGTATCAAATTGAATAGTCGCGGTTGCGTCGAGTCCTTGACGCTATTAAAAAAAAAAAACCCTTTCGCAATATGGAATTGGCACATCGTTTTCGCGGAAGTGTCGTGATTTATGAAAGCGACTTAGAAGCAGCAGCAGCCAGTAATAAAATATAGTGCAACTTTGGCCTAATACTCACCTGAGTCGCCCATGGAGTGGCTTGCCTCAGCACTGGCACTTCAACTGCTTGGGTTGGCGTTGACGGGGCGTATCCTTTAGAGACTGCAGCTGCCAGCACATTGACCTGCTTTTGCAACTTCTTCCTTTTGCTTGTTGTTGCAAATTAAAAATAGAATTCAATTAAGCAGTATGGACACGCCCACTGCATAAGTGGCCTAAGAGATGCATTCAATCCTGGCCAGGCCTTTCACTTTTTAAACTATATTTCCTTGCACTCTATGGCGACGACAACGACGACGACGCCACTCGATTTGCGATTCGCGATTCGCGTGCGATGTCTTGGCGAGAACTTATAGATTGCAATCAGTTTAGACTATGCGTCGCCTATAGACGCCCTAACTCGCTTGCGTCTCCTGGGCTTTAACTGGCCGTTTCGGTTCAATTGGGCTGAATGAGTGTCTTAAAAGGCAGTTGCCTTTGCCCTGTCTAATGTTTTCCTTGGCACTTTTCACGTTGCCATACACACAAACACATGCAAACAGACATACACACACACACATACACATACACATACACACACACACACACACATACATAAAGGCACATTCCCTTACACACTGCCTGATGATGATGGCTCACATGTGCCACAGTGTTTGGTCGATAAATACGCGCGCAGTTGGCATTGCGGTTTCGGCCAGAAATCACACAGAAATTTGCGTCACGGCAGTCTTTAACTTTTAGCAGCGGAAACTTGCCGCAAAACAAAACAAAAAACAAAAAAAAAAAAAAACAATAGAGCGAAGGAAAAAACTGGGCAACAGCGTCGACAAAAGTTGCAGACCTAATTGCCTGCAGCTTGTTGCAGCAGCGCCAGATACCATAAATAATAATACAAGGCTCTGACTCTGGTTAAAGCCATAACTAGTTCACGGGGCTAATCAATAAAAGGAAAAAAAAGACAGACAGAGCTAGCCTCCGCTGCTCACGTATGAGCCGGGGCACAGGGCAACGCCTTGGGGCATACGCGTAATATTTATGACTGGAAGGGCAAACATATCGTTCAATAGCAATCGCACGTATAGACGTATAGCATGTCCAAACGCAGGTAGCTTTTGCATACACACGCCACCCCTACCAATTCCAACCCCAATCTCAACTTAGACCGAGAGACTCCAACTACATCCATTGTTGCATTGAATTTGTTATTTTATTTTTATGACCGTTTTATAGAGTTTGATCATGTATGCAATTCCGTTTGTGTTTAACAACTAATGAATGTATTGTCGTTGTTTTTTTTTATAGATTAGGCAGTGTACGCCCACCGAAGCGTTGCAGAAGCGACATGGATAACAGTTCCACATCGGATATTGTCATTATTAATGGCAATTCGCATCCGGATCTGGCAAATAGTGTGGCCGAGCGTATGGGTCTCAAGAATGGAGGCTGTTCGGTCTTTCACAAATCGAATCGCGAGACCATCGTCGAGATCAGCGATTCGGTGCGCGGCAAGGATATCTACATAATACAAACTGGCACCAAGTAAGTTTTCAAAACGTTCTAGTTTGCAATCATTCCAAATACTTAAGTAATTTCCGTTTTCAGGGATGCCAATAACAACATTATGGAACTACTCATTATGGCCTATGCCTGCAAAACTTCCTCGGCTCGTTCCATTGTCGGCGTTATACCATATTTGCCCTACTCCAAACAGTGCAAGATGCGCAAACGCGGCTGCATTGTCTCCAAGCTGCTGGCCAAAATGATGTGCACCTCGGGCCTCACGCACATTATAACAATGGACTTGCATCAGAAGGAGATACAGGGTTTCTTCGATATACCCGTTGACAATTTGCGCGCCTCTCCATTTCTGCTGCAGTACATACAGGAGAGCGTAAGATAAACAACAACAACGTTTCTATACTCTCGAATTCTTTGTGCTCATTTTGTTTTCCCATCGACAGATACCTGACTATCGCAACTCAGTGATTGTGGCACGCAATCCAGGCGTTGCCAAGAAGGCCAATTCCTATGCCGAACGCTTGCGCCTTGGCCTGGCCGTCATACACGGCGAGCAAAAGGAGGCAGAGAGCGATGAAGTTGACGGCAGATACTCGCCACCACCGACCAGGTAAGTTCCCAAGCCTGGATCGGATGTATGCCAGCCAGCTCGTGTTTCTCTAGCTTCGTATGATGACTGAAGTCTTAGCAGTTCACGTTGTGGATGTCAGTTTCACCCTAGAATTCATCTGAAAATTTCAACTGCAAATGTCTAATTGCACAGTTCTATAGTTTCGCTAATCTAAATTGTGTAGATACTATTGCTTTGCTAGAGTTAAATGCGTGTATTTCAGTTGAATATGTATGTAATCATGATTAGATGAAGCTACAAACAGCAACGTAGCAACGTGCAGTAGCTGTCCACTGTCCCCAAACGATTGTTGTTCGAAAGTTTGCAATTCATATTATGCATATACTTACTTTATCATCGCACATTCACCATATACTTCTCGGCTTCAGCACAATTGACATTTTGAAGCTGTAAACGTGTGTTAATTGAATCATTCAACTGCAAAATCATCATGTTATAGTTCATGCCTGCTTGTACAATCTGTTGCTCCGTATGTACAGCGAGACAACATTTGTGTATTGTTAATGTTTTCGAGCAGTTTGCAAATTCAGTGGACTGTATTGTAAGCTTGTTCTCAATATGGAAACGATGAGAAGAAAATGAAAATCTTTTATTACCACCTTATCTATGTTATGCAGGGCGTATTCGAATATTTTAGGAAATTCTGTTGAAATGTGCACCCTGACGGCGACTAGGTTAGTATTTGAACAAATACTATCGATGTTTTATGATAAATGGCTTATTTTCCTAAGCGAATTGTATATGTATTGTCATTTTTGTTTTCTATTTTTTATTTATTTTTTTTTTGGTAACAACAACAAACTACAAACAACTACAACATGCACCATATACAAACATATGCACCTCTGTACGACACGTACTCACACAACATCCATGCACCATACGTCAATATATTTCTATATATACGCCAACCCGTTGCACACTAATCACAAGAAACTCTACTCCACAACATGCACCCAGCAGTAGCCGCACGCGCACCACCTCCGTGTCGGTGGGCGTGCCTGAGCATCCGGTTAAAGTGAAGCCACCGCTCACCATTGTGGGTGATGTCAACGGACGCATTGCCATCATGGTCGTAAGTATTTGCTTAACTGAATCTTTTAAATGTACACTAATATCTTATCTTATCAAAATTGTGTAGGATGACCTTATCGATGATGTGCAGTCGTTTGTGGCTGCTGCCGAGATGCTCAAGGATAATGGTGCCTGTAAGATCTACGTGCTGGCCACACACGGTCTGCTCAGCTCGGATGCGCCACGGCTACTCGAGGAGTCGGTGATCGATGAGGTGCGTGTGGGATCTTAAATATTATATTAAAATGCACATTTATAAGCCAATCATTTCGTTTCCGTAGGTCGTTGTTACCAATACCATTCCACATGAGATACAGAAGTTGCAGTGCAACAAGATCAAAACGATCGATATCTCTATATTGATCGCTGAAGCCATACGCCGCATACACAACAAGGAATCGATGTCATACCTGTTTCGTAATGTCACATTAGAGGATTAGGGACCGTTCACAAAATAAAAATAATAATGTGAACAAAACCAACGTGCATTCACATACACACCAAAACATACATCACATTTGCTAGAAACTGTGTCACAAATTGTCTCCAGCCAGCAAAAGCTGCTTCAATGGAAGTTGCGCCTTTACTATATAACCTGTTTGTTTTTTAACCCTATCGTTTAGCTGGAAACCCTGCTAACACTTTAAAAATTATATAAAACTACTTTATAGCGCTTTGCGTATATAGCTGCTCAAATAAAGTTCAACTATGCTTTACAATTGTCGAGAATTATTTAATTCAATTGTGAACAAAATTCGAATAAAATTTTAACACTTAATTTTGTACACTCCCCTTGTTTTTGTTCTCATTTCATACTTCCAGTCTGGCTGTACAATACAGAATCACTCACAATTACATGAACAGATCAATATTGTAGGCTTTGTTCATATTTTCTTATAGCATGACCAGTACTTTATTAATATGCTAACTGTAAGGTAACCAACCCACTCAAAGTATTTTCAAATTGAATAAAACTAATTAAACAAATTCAATAAATATATATATTTATTGTTTTAATTATTCGTACATTCATTAGTTGTAATTTCAACTGGGTTCGCTCAGAACAACCAGAATTGATTTTACAGCAACCGTGTACATTTACCGGATTGCCTTTACGGACTGTATATATATTCTTGATCAGGAAGAGAAGCGCAGTCGATTGACCCAAAAATTACCTTCTCTTCCGTCCAAATTTTAAACAGGCACATCTTCCAATTTTTTATTCAGATCCGATTTCTTCTTCGATTTTCTCGATTTTTTGAATCGACTCGATGTTTCACTCGACTTGGCTTCTCTTCCTGATCAAGAAAATATATATGGTATCTGTCACGCCTCCTTCTGCTTGTTACACACAAATGAACTTTACGCAACGTTAATAGACCCTTTAGTGTTTTTTAAGCACAGGGTGTAAAAAAGGGAATATAATTTTTATTTTCAATATTTTGTTTTATTATTTTATTTTATCTATTTAGTTTTAAGTGTAATGCACGAACTTAAAGGGTATTCAACTATTCGTACTAACTAAATGAACTACGATGGAGTGTGCGCTTAAGAGCTACGTAGATGTAATCATACATTATAAGTGTATATAATATATATAGTTTATGATAGTTGATAATTTATGCTAATTACTCGACAAACTTCAAAGACCTTCTAGTTCTTGCAAATAAGGCCTAGAAAATAACACTAATTAGGGTGTAATTGGGATTTACGTAAAGCGAACGGAAACTCAAAATACAAATGAAACAGAAATATGATATACTACGTATTTTGAGATAAACAAACAAATATTTCGACAGATTGAAGAACGGGAACATTATTTACAGCGAATGTACATGTTAATTGTAATATGGCTTAAATAACGTTAAGCGAGGGCTGCCAGGCGCCAATGAATCGACAGCCCTGAGTTGAACTAAGTCAAAAGTCTTTTTAATACCAATTCAAGGTGTTTCATTTGTTTGTGAGAGAGACAGAGATCACAGTGCATCTGATCGGGATGCTCACGATGTAGCCATCAGTTTGGCTGCCTGAATAACATTATGCTGATGATGATATCCGGCCAGTTCGCTGCCTGCACCGCCTGCCATCGCCGAGGTGGCAGCTCCACCCAGTGCCCCAAACGAGGCACCGAAATAACAGTTATTCACATAATCATAATTTGTGGCGCTTGCCTCCGTCTTAACGCCATAGGCGGCAGCTGCTGCCGCCGCATGCAGATGGTGATGCGCTGCCGTGGCATGATGCCCGTGGGAGCTGCTGCCGGCGGTGCTGGCATGGAGATGTGAGTGCGGATGGTGCTGATAGTGGGGTGAGGGCGTGCCGTTGCTTAATGTGGGCGTGTCCGTGGCATTGCTGCTGTGCGTGTAGGCAGAGGCAGAAGTAGCGCTGCTGCTGCTAGGCGTATAAAGCTGCGCTGCTGCTGCTGCTGCTGCTGCTGTATGCAAATGTCTCGCGCTCAGCTGCGATTGATGACTGTGTTGTTGCTGCTGATGTTGTTGTTGTTGTTGCTGCTGTTGATGTTGTTGCTGTTGATGGTGCTGCTGTTGTGCATAGAGTGGAAAACATTGCTGTTGCTGCTGTTGTTGTTGTTGTTGCTGCTGTTGTTGCTGCTGTTGTTGCTGCTGTTGCTGCTGCTGGGCGTGATGCTGGCTCATTAAACTACTTGCAGCGCTGCTGCTGCTGGTGAGAGTGCTCTTCAGATCCGTGTGTAGTTTGCTTATACTATGGCGTTCCAGGCTCAGCGTGGGTTTGAGATCTGTTGGGAAAATATTAAAAAACATTATTCAAAGCATGCTAGTAAAATGTAAATATAAATAAATGTTAAATTTAATTTTAAAATTCCATATAAACTGCAATCACTAAATTGTTTGCAAAGCGAACAGAGTTTAGCGCTCAAATTGTTATCGATACGCCGCACTACTTAAAAAGCAACAAATGATATCGATATTAGCGCCAAAATGGCACAAGTGTTGCAAAACGAAAAAAAATGCAAAATGTAATTAGAAGAATATTGATTGGATCAAACAGAATTATTACCGATTATTGTGATTTATTATTTATTTATTTTAAAATGTTAAAAAAATTAGTTTAAAATAAATTTAATACAATTTTTAATGTTTTCAATATGATGTTTCTAATCCTTATATGTACTCATTATTTTAAGGTATCGATACTAATCATAGTTTCCTTTTTATCTTTTTGAGTAGTTTTCTTGCATATTTTCACAGTTTCGCTAATAAATTCTCGAAATTGCATTGCAAAATTTGAAATTTTTATTTATTCTTTTGTCAGATTAATAACACTATTAATTATCGTATATATGTACATATATTTAAAATGCTAACATACCGTGCTCCTCCTTGCACTCTTTTATCGTTTCCAGTGCAGTCGAGCTGGAACCAGTGCTCGTGGTGGAACCACTCCCAGTTTTCTTGGGCTTACGTTTGCGTGTCTGGATGCCGTCCTTGCGCATGGCCAGCGGACGATTGACGCCATGCAGCTTGAAGTATAGGCCGCAGGCATTGCACACGGGCTCGCCATCGTTGTTGCGTCGCCAGAGGGTGGTGGTGCGGGTGCCACAGTTTGTGCATAGCAGACCTTGGCGTCGTATGGCCGTCTAGAGAGGGAAGGACAAGCATGAGCATGGAATACTGTGGGAGGGAGAATGGCGGCTACTCACTGCACTCACCAGTCGCTTGCTGGGCTTGATCAGCGGACGGTTCATGCCGTTCATCTTGTGATACAATCCGCAAGCGTTACACAGATAATGCCCTGTGCCGTCCCGCCTCCACAGGGGCGTCGATATTGCGCCACAGTTGACGCACTCGCGACCCTCGCCAAACTGAAAGTCCATGGCGCTCTCATACGGCGACGAGCGCTGAAATCCCGTTGGATCGTACGCACTGCGCCACGGTGCCATCATCACCGCGTTCTGCGTATAGAACTGCGCCGGCAGCTGGGCATGTGCCGTGCCAAAGCTGTCCGTTGTCCAGGCATTCGCCTGTGCCGCTGCTGCAGCGCTGCCAAAGTGTGCTGCCACATGGTTGTACTGGCGATTCGATGGCACATAAACGGGCGCATTTACCGCCTGCTGGTGATGATAGCCAGAGACACTGGCAGCGCCTCCAGCAGCTGCCAGATCTGTGTACGCCGCCGCTGCAGCGGCGCTGCTGCTGTGATACATCTTGGAGCTGGCGACTGCCCGACTGCTGACGGCGGCCACCTGCAGTTGCACGCTGTACGGATCCCCACTGAACTGCGAATAATCTGGTGTGGACTGCTGATCGGAGGTGGACTGTGGAAGAGACAAAAACAAGGAAATAAGAAATATTAAAAATATATAACATATATATTTAGTCATTGTATTATAAAAGTAGCACTATCATGCTATACAGAATCTGTTTAGATTTATGTATCCATTTAAAATAATCTATATTAATATTTCCATTTCGTTTTCCAATCATATCTCCCACTCTTCTCGCTGTCTCTTTCTACGACTCTCTAAGCGCTTGCCACGCCTCAGATGCCTAAGGCTGCCATTGGGCGACACTCGACTGCTTCCAGCCATTTTTTCTTGCTCAATTCCTTGGTTCTCTCGATTTCCCCTGCCCCTTCCCCTTTCCGATGGCTTAAGTGCCCTCCCTCCCTTTGCTGACAGTTCCATGCAGAGAACTTGTTTTCCACTCGGCGCCCTTTTTTTTCATTTCGAGCAGCCCAAAGTGAGGAAAGCGGAGTGTATCGCTGCATCTCTGCTCGACTCGTTTTGGTATCTGTTGCACTCAATACAATATGGGCATCTCATGGAAGCATGCGTAGGCAGCTCTCTTTGCCTTTATGTGTGCATACATATACGAATGTATGTGTGTGTGGTGTGTATGAGTTTGTGTGCGTGTGGGCAGTGCAAGCTGCGTCTAAGACTATTATTATATTTAAAAATATAATTATGAATTAGCTATTCCGCTCAGAAATTTGAAACATTTTATTGCATTAAATGTGTTCTGCACGCAGTGTTTCCAATTCAGCTTTTCCATGTCTTCACCCGGAAATAAACACAATCGTCCCCTATCCAGAAATATGTCTTTTGTTAGATCCTGTGTTTAAAAAAACACAAAAGGGTCTATTAACTTTGTGCAAAGTCAATTTGTGTGAAACAGGCAGAAGTTTGTTTCAAATTTTGGACACCTGCCCTCACTCCACCGCAATTAGGGATTTCTGTTTTAACAAAATATACGAATAACAGGAGCAATTTTATAGATAGAAAGTTATAATTAGACGTATACATTCACAATTACATTTTGGATACCATCCACCAATTTAAATTGCCTTTCCAGACGCCATCTTGGAGCTAGAACGTTGTGCTTTGGGACATATTACAAAAACAATTACCGATTAACGATTTCGATTATCGATATTAAGTATCGAAATCGATTATCGATAAACCTATACAACACCGAAAACACTATACTACTCCGAAAAAACTTACCACACCGGATATGCTATTCTGCTTCAAAACTACTATACTGTCACAAAAATACTATTCTGTTCCGAAAATACTAAACACAGGGCCCCTACTGTCGGGCCCTACTGTTGAACTTTTTTTAAATTGAATTTATTTTGTATATGGGTTGCGACCGAAATTTGATTTTTAAATATTATTGTAACCAATTTCTGTTGCAATTTCTAAAAGTGAGAGAATTCTGAAAGACAAGCGAAAATTGGAAATTTTGGATACATTAGCACGATTTTGAAGATTGGATGCCAAAACAAGCTTAAAATTCATATTAGGTTACATAAAACAAAGAGTTTTATCCTAAAATATGTCATCTTGGTTTTCTAATTTTTATTCGGAATATTCGGTAAACAATCATTCATTATTTATATTAATAAGTACTCGATGAATTAAGTCACTACAATTTTTTGAAAACTGATTAAATTCATACATAAAATTGATAGATGATTGTCGGGCTATATTATCATCTTCTGATCCATGTAGAGCGTACAGTCTATTTTCATGGGAACATATAGAACACTTCAATATTGAAAATCTAAAAGTATAAATTGCTTTTTGTTTATCTAGTGAGTGAGTAATAAGTGTTATTAAGTTTAGAGACACTTGTGTAGGAATATTGAAATAATACATTCTTCTACATACATATGTAGTATATAACTGCAACTTTAATTTAAAAAAAATATTAGGTACTGTTTCGCACAGTAAAGGTTGTAGAATTTATTCAGATATTATATTTATATTCAAATATATTTATATTCAAACTTAGTTGTTTCTTATTCCTTTTCTATACCTCAGTACATTTCTACACATTTTATGTGTTTTTTTGTTCAGTTCTATAATTAAGTTTTATCTGCACGAAATTTCATTGTTCATTCAACATTTTTGCACCACATGAAAAGCCTTCAAGTGGCATTTCGATTGTTTTCATTCATAATGTTTTTGGTTTTTTGTATTTAATAGGAAGAAAAGTTCAATAACCAAAAGTAAAAGAATGAAAGAATGAAAGAAAAAGAGCGAAATCGAAATCTGTGCTTTATATCAGAATCAATTAAGGCGCCAATTGTATATTTGTATTTATATCGATTGTTCAAAACAAAAATTTGACTGTAAATATTCTACAACTCGAAATTTACACACATATATGTACATGTATATGATATATATGTATACATACACTCACTTTTGACGTCTTTATCTTATCCAACAAATTTAATGCGATGATGTATGAACTTTATAATTTTCTGTTCGCCTGTTCAATCTTTATTTCCCCTTTTCAACTGATTTCTTTTTAGCATACGTAAATATTCTACGGGGTATATAAAAAACACAGAAAAACAGATGTACGTATGTTTGGTAAGAGGTAACAAACTCTTCTTGATTAAATGATGAATAATTCTTTAAGAAATATTCATATAACATTTATCAATTTTAAAGATATAAATCTCGCATGGAATATGGCAATATTTTATACAATAAAATGGGTAAAAATTTCCAAATTATTTTGAAGACATATTATTTTGCCAAAACAGAAGAATAGCCGACGGAAGTTATAAACTGTCTTCGAATTCCAGAATATGAATATAAAGTTACGTTAGCCTAAATGGTTATATAACAATTTAAACTATTTTAAAATACATAGTGTGTTTCCATTTTGATAAAATTTTAAATACTTTTATATAATTTTTATCGGATTTGAATTAATAATAATAATAAAATAACAATCTTTTCTGTTTATTTCCATTAATTCTCGCAGCTTAAATTATACTCCGAAGCTTAAGATCATATTAATGCAAAACTTAAACAATATCGTGAAGAACTTGTATAATTTATACCTTTTCAGCGAAACAAATTCAAATCATATAAAATTCTAAATTTTCAAATGGAGCAACCAAAAACATGTTCGCTTTTTATAGGAGATAATATTATTTATGATATGTAAAATCATGTTTGTTCAGTTATAAATAAATATCATATCACAATAATAATAAATTCTTGACTAAATTGGAATATGATCAATTGATCCGATTGAGTAATATGTGTGTCGTTTAATAATGCCATAAACATTATGAATATATAACTCACTCTCACTAACTGAAGAAGTGTAAATACAGAGAGAATTCTTCAATATTAGACCCAGAGATCAATTGAGGTAGATATCCTTAATACAATTCCAGTTTCAATGCCTGAAAAGTAATCGGCTAAAGCGAGACAGCGATAACTGTTCGATGTGAAAGTTGGAAGCGCAGGGGCTTCAGGGGTAAGACCTGAGCTATCAAAGAGTTGACCACGCGTGCATAATGATGTCGCTCCCTTTAGAAGATCAGTCGATCAAAAGGAGCGCCGGCCCTGGCCCTAACTCGGCTCTCGGCCCTCGGCCCTGGCCCAGCGGTAGAACATCGCGAATGCAGTTCGGAGTCCGAAGTGTAGCGGTGCCGGATCAAAGACAGCGCGACCACACGAAAAATTGTCAACATGTTGCAGCCTCAAGTGTGTGAAGAAAGAGAGAGCGAGAGAGAGAGAGTGAGAGGGAAAGCATGAATAATAAAGAGCGCAGTGTGCGAAAGAGAGGCGAGAACAAGGTTCATGCGTTTCTGTATTAGGGATAGCCAAGGGTTTTTGGAGATCCCTTTTGGAATCTGTTGAAGGTGAGAGGCGCTTAATAAGGGACAAATTCGGTGCTGCATAAGCTGGAGAAGAAAGATCAGATGAAGAAGAATTTAAATAAACAGCAATAAAAAATCAATTTAATAAAAATTGAGGCACTGTTGTTGTTATTGTTGTTGTTGTTGAGGCAGAACGTTAATAATTTGTCACTGCAAATGAAGGAATAAAAACAAACAGAGAAAACCACTCGAGAGGGCATAAACGAGTAGAAAACAAAACAGAAGAAACAACCACAAAACAAGGAAACAACAGAAACCAGTGAAAAACCCCAAAACGACCAACAGAACACTTAGGACTCAACCCGGCGCCTTAAGTGCTTTTTTATACATTCCTCTCCCTCTCTTTCTCTTCTCCACATGTCTCGCTCTCAAACTCAATCGGTGGCTAGCTCTATGCGAAGCTACGGATCCTGTTTTTTAGCGCATCCACTCGAGTGTGTGCAATACACTCACACGCACTCACACACACTCAAACTTGAGTCATTCACAGCGGATGTCGCTTGATCAATCGAGAGTTTAGTTTTCGCATTAACGTGTGTTAATGCTTCAATTAATCTATGTGGTGTTTCTAATACCGTTTGATCTCTGCGGAAAACCCTCTCCATAATTCGAAGTGAAAGTCTGGCTATCAGTAAAATAGTTAAAATTTAAGCTTTTAATGTTTGCAAATATTATATATGTATTCATAATTTATAGAATGATTTATGAGGCAAAACCCGCAAGAGTTTATTTAATCAGCAATTTCATTATTGAATTTCTTTTATTTAAAAAAAAAAAAAATACAATTTTTGAATCGAAGGCGATAAAAGTATTTTATGCTTTATAGGGTTTAATTATAAGCAGATTTATATGATTGATTGTATTATTCATGTGATTATTGTGGCTCCCTTTATCAATTGTGGTATTATAATTACTATGAATTAAAGATAAAATATTATTTTTTGTTTTATTAAAACAAATTAATTTTTTTCTTTTTCTACTAAAAAAATAATGCATATGATATTCAATTTAATATTTACGAACTAAAAAGAAAATAATTCCAATATTATAAGATAATTAGTAGAAGGTGTTTCCTCTTGGGATTAAAGCACAAGTTTTGTATTATTTCAACTTGATGTAATATAATGCAAAGCTAATACATATTGGTTAGATAATCATAATATATTTATTATAGTATGCTAAACTCTTCAAGTTGAACATACAAATATTATAAAGTATTTTAATTTACAAATTCTATACATATATATATATATGATTATTCAAATAAGAACTTACATCACCATCACTTAGTAAAATGCCCATAATTTATATTTGCTATAATTATTGTTTTTTATTCAATTTATTATTTTTTTTTTAGTTTGAATGCTCGTTCTGTCAATTTGATTAATGTTTAAGCGGAATTCAAGTTCAAATAATTTTGCCAGCACACAAAATGTATCAAAAATGTTTACATTTATTATTGATTATAATATTGTTTATTATTTATTGTTCAGATTTATTTTCTTTGTTTTTCAATTTGTTTATACAGAGCACGAGCGGCGGCAAAGCCTGAGCTTTGTTGTAAAGCATTTGATTTAGAGCGACTAATAAAGCAATAAATTTAAACGCGCTTAATCCATTTACGAGCACTTAACAGATTTGATTTATTATTATAATTATAGTTGCTTTTGTTCTTGTTGTTGGTATTATTGCTCTACTGTTTATTATTGTTATTGATTTTTTGTATTTGTTTTTATTTTTGCTTTTGTTATGGACAGATCGCGAGCACAACGAACCGACTTCCTTGAGGCGTACAAACAAACTAAAAAACGCCTCAAAGTAAACAAAAACTTAATCCCAAAAATCCAGTTTCGATGCCAGGTTAAAACTGACGCTGTCGCCGCCTGCGTCGGTGTCTGCGTCTGCGTCGGCGTCGCCGTCAACGTCTGCGTCAGCGTCAGCTTCAGTGACTGCATCACACACAATAAACGGAAAGAAGTCAACGGCAACAACATAAAAAGTCAATTTCATCAATGGGCAGGCAACTCACTCCATCCATTTCTCTGTCTGTATATATGTCCGACTGTCCGACTGTTTGCCTGTATGTCGGTCCATATGTCCGTCTGTCTGCCTGCCCTGTGAGTGTCACTTGCAGGCGTCGCCTTCACACAAACTACGCATGCGACAGCAACAAAGAGATAGAGCGTGAGTTAAAGGGCGAACGAGAGCAAGAGGGAGGAAGAGAGGCAGAACTGACAGGTAAAAATTTGTAGGTGCAGACTGCGACGCCGACGACGATGCCGATGCCGATGCCGACGGCAACGTCAACGCCGACGCAGACTATGACTGTGAGTGCAGCTGCGCCGGCGGCGCTTACAAAAAAATACGTCAATTTCATGCAAGACTCGAAAATCGTAATGCGACGCACTTGAAACTCTCAAAAACCCAAAAGGAAATTCAAACTGAAATTGAAACTGGTTGGGCTGTAATTCCGCGGCACTTGCTGTTAGCTATGTGCAGTTGCAGCTCGGGCAGCGAGTGACTCCATTCGGGGGAAAGTAATCTACTCTGTGCCCCCGCAACCGACATCGCCTTCAAGCACTGACTCAGCCTCCAAAGATTGATTCAAATCAGCGCAACATCAACTGTCAGCCCCTTGTGTCACCAGCTCATTATACATAGGCAGATATGTGAGTGTATGTGAGTGTGTGTGAATGTCAGTGTGTTTGTTGACAAAGGATCGACAGAATATAGGATCGCATAAGGTCAGCTTTAATTAATTAGGGTCTATTAGTTATGCCGGACATTCGGTTAGTAATTCTTGTTCAGGTATTTAACAAAAAGTATTTCTGCTTCAACCACGAAATTACCTAGAAATATCAGACTAAGAATACCTATAATTAGCACCTGAACAATGTCAAGAACAATTAACTAATTAATTAATTTTCAGAAGTTCAGAGATCAGAGGCATTAGTGCAGTTTTAAACCAATTTAATTGTTTAATAGATTTAAATTTTCTTAATATTTCTTCATTATTCTATATCATGTGACATAAGTATATAATGCATTTGAATGAAATATTTTTATGATATATTATGGTAAGCATGATAAACTGCTTTAATTGTATTATAATATTTCTATTCTAGAAAAAGAACATCATTAAATATTGTGTATATTTTCGTTCATAATATTGTTCCAATTTCTACCTTTAGTCAGGACTTCTATTTATCTGTCAACACGATAACCGCAAATAGACCAAAACCCCCAATGAACACAATTCAAGTGTCAGAAACGAAAAGAGAAAAGAGCGAGAACCCTGTCGATAGTACGACCATTAATCAAGTAATTTGCCTTAGTTTTCGAAAGGAAAACACACATAATTCACGCATCAAAAAAGGTTTCTTCTGCTGAACAAATTCTTTCCATTAAAATGCAAAAAAAAGAGAAAAAGAAAAGAAGAACCGAAACGCCAGAACAAGGCGCAAATAAGGTGAAGAAGGTGGCTGAGAAGGCGGGAAGCTGAAGCGGAGGGTACGAAAAGATGTCAAAACAAGAACCGCAAGGCGCAGAGATAGAGTCAATATTTCAATCGAGTCGAAGCGATTCCGATCCGACTCGATGCGCCGCTCTGACACATCCTGCTGCGCTAATGGACCTTAATTTGTGAACAGCTTTATATATCATGCGAACCGTTAATGTGATCATCCACACGATCTGCTGTTCGTTCGGATATGTGGATCCCTGGATCGGTGGCTCTGTGGCTGTATCTGCGGGTGCGCTGATGCATCTCCCGCTAAAAGATGAAATTCAGGTGATTAATTTTTATGACGAAAGCCAGACCAAGTTGTAACTGGAATATGTAGTGGCACGCGCTTTCCTGGAGCAGAAAATGGAGCAAAAGCTGAATGAAAGTAATAGAGTAGGATAGCGTGTGATTTTGAACGAGAGAGAGACTGGTTAAAAGAGAGTATTATTATTATAGTATATTGATAACATGCAGACAAATGATAATTGCACTGGCTCCACTAATCCTGTAAAACCCTTTCCCAAACCCAAAAATATCGTCTGAACAAAAAATGTCACTGAAATTGATTTTCAAAGTGGCGTCACCGCTCGATTCTAAGACGTCGAATAGATCTTTCTATAAGCCTCTCTGAGAGCATTGCATATGATTACAATGTCTATTGATTTGTCGCACGATTGTACCACATCTCTCTCTCTCTCTCTCTCTCACTCCTACTCTCACTCTCTCAGCCGTAGTCGGCACAAGATAAAAGAAATCTTTATTGGTTTTTGTAGTGATTTTAAGTGGATTTGTGGTTCGATTCTTAATGGCAAAGTACGCCAGCCACCGCACTCTTTCACCTTATGTCTCTTACTCTTTCTCTCTCTTTTAGTCTGTCTGTCTGTCTCAATCGTTCGAGCCTGTGCTTATATCGTTTTTATTCAAATTTGTATGTTTATTTCTTCTTATGTGTAATTATGAGCAGCATCTACCCGAACAGAAAGAACTTCAGTGTCAATGGCGGAGACTCTTTCTTTGAGTGTTTTAGGCAGTTTCATCTTGTAATTATGGCGTTTTTATGTACAGAATGCATTCGTTCTCTCTTCTCTCAGAGTGTATTCAAAACGATTCGTAATACTCGATCTCCTTCACTTTATTTGCATATTGAGTGTTACGTCCACTAAGCGACCGAATAACGTGTTGAAACTGCGACTGTTACTAAAAAGTGACTTACTTAGGCTCTTGAATGAAATCTAAATTACATATGCATAGAGCTAGTTATAGTTATTAGTTAATAACATTTTTATGGTTAAACAAAAGCCTATCATTTCCATAGTCATTTCCATTTGAGTGTATTTTATTCAAGTAATAACAATTTGAGTGTTTTATCCATTTCAATCTCAATTGTAGTTAACAACTTATATTTTTTATAACTTTGATAAAATAAAACTCTTAGTCATATTCTTTAAAATGAACGTTTTATATTTCTTATATTATAATATTATATGTTATAGTATTTAAATTTCACTATGGGTACAATTGTATTCAAACTATCCTCAGGTGAATATATAGAAATTAGTTTTAATTTAAAATAAACAAAAAAGTAAAGAACTACTCTATTAATATGGATACATTTAAGAGATAAGGCATAATCGCTATAACAAAAACAAATTTGTACAATGTTACTTGAGTGCCCCAATGAGTATTCAATGAGTATTGAATGAGTACTATATATGAGTGGATATCTGAGGTTCTTATCACAATTGCAATTAGGGCTTTTTCTTGGCATTGCAGCTGAAGCAATTACTCATCGCCGTGACACTTGACAGCGCACAGAACTGTCGCACACACCGACAATACACTCATACACTCAAAACATACACTCACAGCGCAGAGAGAGACAGTTGCAGTTGCACTTGCGCTTCGAAAAGCACTTGACAACAACTAAAATGTTATTGAAATTGCGGCTACTTACAAATTCAACAAAAACTCAATTTGAAAACTCAATTTGAATATGTAGTTTCAAGTGATAAACAACGAATGAGAGTGAGAGCGAAAGACCGAGCGATATTCATGTGAGAAAGAGAGAGCAAGAGAGTGAGTGCAGAGATAGTGCTCGGTGCTACAACAACAGCTAACGAGCAATATAGGCATTTAACTGATTGTTCCAATCGTTGATTTTGTGAGAAGCGCCGCGTCAGCCCATAACATAATCGAGTACTCGTATCCAAAGTACACATGATTGCTATGAGTGTGTTCGAATAAGTGTATGAGTGCGAGTGCTCTTATCAATTGCTGAAATGATGGCGGAAGTGGTGCCTTATTCTTCTTGTTTTTTGTTCTTTTGAAATTCAAATTTGAATTTGCTGATAATTTTCATGTTTCTATTCGTTTCGTTTTGAATACGTGTGTATGAGTGTGAGTGAGTGTATAAGTGTTATTTGTTATTGTTTGTAATTAATTAGCACAGCGACAAGTGCTTCATTTTTATGCTGGTATTATGGTCTGCTGCTATGCAGTGAGGCGTGTAAACGAAAGACTTAGGCAGCGAACTGTCTTAATAAATAAATGCATACCATAAGCTCAATTCAATACTATACTAAAGTAGCATAAGAGAGCGAATTCCCATTTTCATAAAGTTTGCATTATTCCCAAGCTATAATTGCATCCTTGGCAACATTTGTGCTTTCAGTTTTGAAGAGTCCTTTTTCGAACTGACCAAACAACTGGATTGTGTAGCTTTTACTGGCGTCTGTATTAAGCATCATTCACGTTTGATCTTTGCCGGCAACACACGGCGGCTCAGAAGTCACTCTCTCTCTCTCTCTCTCACACACACACTTTCTTACAGACACTCTCGTCAAGTATATCACTCTCTCCCTCTGTTTATTGGGCTCCGTTCGACCACACTAGCAGCAGTTGACAAGTTTTCGGCACGCGGGCAGACAAATTCTCATTCCCATTCCCATTTGCATTCCCAGTCCGAATGCCCCTACCCTGTACAGGAATTCAAATGTCGCGCTGTCTCTCTGTCCCTCTGTCGCCCTGTACCTTTGACTGCTTGTCTGTCCGTGCCCAAAGCTTTTAAGTGTCTTGGCGTCGGCGCGGCTTAAGTCGTCTTTCTCTCTCTCTCTCTCTCTTGCTCTCTGTCTATCTGTGTCTCTTCTCTTTAGCGTTTGGCTCTCCCTTTTCACTGTGCCCTGAGTGTGTTTTTTATTTTGGTGACATTTACATTTGTGAGAGCGTTGCCAGACGCCGCAACAATTAATAGGTTTTCGTGAACGGTTCGGAAAAGCTGTGGAAGGAGACTGTGAAAAGATGTCGCCTAATTTGAGCTTGTATTGCCGGCATTTAATTAATTAATTACGAACGTAATATTCGAGCATAAACCCTTAAACTGTGAATCTCATTTGAATCAGCTGAAAAGAAATGAAAAACAGAAACAGAAACAGAAACAAGAAATCACAGAGAATAACTATAACCGTACGATCTTTATTTTTATGGACCTTGGCGCCAGTTCGTTCAGATAGTGCATATGCTCAGTTATATTATAGTATGTAATGTATGGGAAATATTGAGATAAGTACAAATAAAATAACTAAACAAAAGCGACATTATCAAGCTATATGAAATAACAAATCGAGTTTTTTACATTTGCCCACATGGATATCGTATCGTTCTGTTTAGTGTTTATAGTCTTCTAGCCCAGCGAATTCCAGATTTTTAATGTCAGCTTCCAGTTTCCTTTCAGCGATACGATAAGTGCTCTGATTTTGATACAGTTTCTGTTTTTTTTTTAGTTCAGTTCTACTTGGCATCGCTCATTGGGCTGATAAGTTCACTTATAATGAAATCATTATGAATAATGGTCGACTTATCAGACCCAACTGTAGGGCACACAGGCAAAATGGATCAAGCAAATCAAGAAATACTTTATTCGGAATTTATTTGAAGTAATTTTAAACGACATTTTCTTTGTCTCTAACTCACCATCTTAACCATCTTATGATATATGTACAAAAATAAATTTATATTTTAAATATAAATAAATATCTTTTTTTAATTCAAAGTATTACAATAAATCTACATATTTTTTAAGTTTTGAATAAGTAAAATCATTTTCTTTCACGTTTTCTAAAATCCTCAAACCTCAAACAAATGCTTTTCGCTCTGTGTATCGACCTGATAAGAGCCTGATTAAACCTATATGGAAGGCTCACTCTAATAAATAACGAAGGAAAACTGTTTCACGAAAAAGATTGTTTCAATTGAGTTAAAATCGAGATTTCAAAGCAGAAGGGAGAAACAAATAATGCCGGTCATCGCCTTATGCCATATTAAATATAGAATTATAAATCAAAAAATATGTGGGTCTATAATCCCAAGAGGCATAGCATATTATAAAATAATTATTGAAAAATGTAAAAATTTTAATTATTTCGCAACAATGTCTCGATTTATAGAAACCGTATAATTGTAATGTCGATTTCAATATGGAATTACTTTATGATTTTCGGAATCTGCCACGCAGCAAGTGACTCAGACAAGTGACGCCAGTACTCTAGCCGTACTATCTCTATATACACATATATACCCTGGTCTTAGGTCTGTACAATCGACACTACCTTGAGCCGGTACACCTTCTCGAACCATTAGGCAATGTCGCGTAACGCACGACATGACTTCTGTCTCGGCCCCTGATCCTGACTCGGCCCCTGCTTCCTTCGAGCGGGTCAATGGGTCTGGGCCATTCTATGTTACGTTCGGCTAGACTTCCTATTGGGCTCTTGCCCCGTTGACCTGCTTACAGTTTGTGCAATTCGCATGCGTACACATTCGGAACATTTGCCTGTTCGTTCTGCTTGTTATTTATACATTTCGACATTTTTCGAATTGCGTGTTCCATAATTTTTTTTTGCTACCTGCATTTGTTGTGCGTGTGTACCTTGCGTGTGTGTGTGTAGATTGCAAGCGAGTGCTAAAAGTTGCATAATTACGTTCTGCTAGAGTTTGGGGGTAAACTATTGTAGAGTTGCCACGTTTTCCACCTAAATTCAACTCAACATCACGATAGCGAATTACAGTTCCATTATGACACTTTAATAAATGTAGGGGGAGCATAAATATATTGAAAATTATATTATTTAATTTCACTTATTTCCATATTGTAGCTCTAGTTTACGTTCATTATTTTATAAATATTTTATTATATTTAAATTTTATATCCAGGAACAAGTAAACTTTTTTTGAGTAGTGAATAGTTAAATTTTGAATACTGAAATTTCAGACCTCATTGTGATATCTTCAGAACTATCCCAACATCAAAATGAATTCTGTCAATATAACCATTATTAGTCATATTATTATTACTATTAACATTATTGTCATTATTATTATTAATAATAAAATCATTATATTTTTGAATATTAATACCAATATTTATATTAATTTTACTATCATTTGTAAATCTATCATTATTATTTTTATAATTCTTTTAATATTTACAAACATATTCTATATTGAAACTTCAATAAAATGATCTTGTAGTCCAATTGAAATATGATTTGGCTGTACAAATGCTCAAATTTAAAGTACAGGCGGCAACCCTATTTAGCAACCCAATTGACCTTTTCCAGTTGCCTTGTTAAACGATTTTTGGTCAAGATTTATGAA
Source organism: Sphaerogastrella javana (assembly GCA_037040025.1). NCBI lineage: Eukaryota > Metazoa > Arthropoda > Insecta > Diptera > Drosophilidae > Sphaerogastrella > Sphaerogastrella javana. The sequence continues at coordinate 18,008 of JBANCZ010000318.1, read as the reverse complement.
GCAATTGCCCGAAAAGGCAAAGTATTCGCTTGGTTGTAGTTGTTGTTGTTGGTGTCGCTGTTGTTGTTGTTGCTGCTGTTGTTGAGTTTTTGTTTTGGCCTTTTTGTTAAGAAACCGATTTTAGTTTTATTGCTTTTTGGTCTCATAAAAATGTGTCATAAATTAAAAGGCGCTTATACACACACACACACACACACAAAGATGTTGAGGTACGGCTTCAGATGCAGATACATTTACAGCTACAGCTACAGATACAGATACTTATAGGTGTATATATCTGTTCACGGATGCGGATACATCATGTAACCTGTGCCACTGGTCACACGCAGCGTTTGACTCCGTCTCGGCCTCTAGGCCCCTTGGCTGGCACAGTTCTGGCTGTATTTTTATGGCCAAGAGAGAAAGAGAATGAGAGATTGTTGTGCATTTTCTAGCTAATGACTTTATTGGCCCTTTTGCAATTGCACTTGAAGTGGAAACTGTTGTCATGTTGTGTCATTGTTGTGCTGTCTCTCTCCCGCTCTTTACACCCCTATATGTTGCACTCTTTCGAGATCCGGCTCTCTATTTAGTGTGTCATTGTTACCTTTGGCAGTATATAGGCTCGCGTTGCTGTTGTTATTGTTTTTAGTGGCGCCAGCAGTTAATTGCTTTTGCCAATGCCAACCCTCTCAGGGAAAAGTGAAAGTGTAGCAAGGGTTAAGGCCAAGAGTTCGCATTAAGCCAACAGGAATTAAGCGTTAAGGGTTAGAGGCTAAAGCGAACTGTAAGTAATTGACTCTTGCGTTTACTGTCACATTGAGGGTATTTTTTTTGCAGTGTGCACTTAACGGATTGGACGAACTGATTCTTATCTAATTGGTCTCTAAGTAACGAGTAATTGCAAATTCTGTATAATATGGTAACTGCTAGTGGCGATGCTACAGTCGGGCATGCACGCATCGCTGCATTCGTAAGTGTGAAATGCAAATGTGTAATTATAAATATTACGCATCACGCATGCCCTGAACTAACCGTACTTTTAGCCCCTGCAATTTTCTGAATTAAAACCTCAAATTGAGAAATTATTCTAATGAAACAATTAGTATTTTTTAAGTGCATCCTAAGGCAGGTGCAGGTTGAAATTTTTATTTTAAATGATTAATTAAATAAGTTTAAGTTGTAGTTCATGTTTTGTATTAAACAGTGTCTAGAAATATACTAATTAAGTTAGAACAATTTTCTTTATTATTTATGAAGCATATTAAGAAACAATTCTAGATTATCAACAACTTACACTTCCATTATAATTTATGTGCATCTCATGAATATAATGAGCACTCATTGATTATGAATGCAACTTGTCGCCATTTATTCATGCTTTCCACAAGCTGCCATGCACAAGTTTGTTGCCCAAGTCTTTTGTTTCATAGAACCTGGGGGTGGAGCTGATCTGTAGCTGCAGCTATCGGTTGTAATGAAATTGTGCGAATAAATACATATGTATAAACAATACCCGACTACAGAATGTATGTGTATGTGTGTATGCGTGTGTGTGTGTGTGTGTGTGTTTTTAATTGCTTAATGTGCTGAAAATTACCAGACAAGTTCGTGTCTAATCTAGAGACTCGCAATACCCCCTTTACCGCGGCTTCAAAAATGTGTTTTCGATGATTGTGTTATCACCTCAGAGAACACAATGCATCCTATATACACAGAAATATATATCGTATGGTAAGTTATGACATTGCTTACAATATCGAAATGGCGTGTTCATTTGCATTTTTCAACATTTTATTCATTTGTTCAACAAAAGACTCGCACAATGGCAGCAACCTGCATTAATTTGCGATCGAATGCAATAAAAGTGTATATTAAATGGGAATTTAATAACGTGGCTCAAAACCCATTTATAATTGATATTGATTTAGTTACATTTTTTATTATATGCGTACAAGTATAACGATTTTATATGTATATTATATGTGGGCCTTTTTTTAATTATTTAAATTATGATTCATTTTTTATATGATAAAATTGAATAGAGCTATAATTATTGTAATGAATTTCACAAAATTATTTGAAAATGTACTTTTCACCTGTTTTCAAAGATTAGATGATTGTATATTATAATTAAATGATTTGTTTTAGCTCAACTTTGTAGTTTGTTTACAAAACGTTGAGCAACCTAACAACAACAACCTTATATGGTTGTTTATAAGCAGCAGCTTATTAGCTTGCTTAAAACTAATTGAGTCGATCTATAAACGATCTAAACGCATAAAATACCAAATTTATACGATAATTGTGAATATGAGAGTTGTCCCATTCAACCTAATTGAAATGATCGCGTTTATAGCTAATGTCATTACAATTGAAACCACTTTATCTATCCAGTTAACGTATCTTAACTTAACAATCTGACCACAGTTTATTTTATATACTACTAGGTATTACTCGGTGTTGCGATTGGTTGATCTAATCGTAAATGGCTTGGATGACATTACATTATGTGCTAATACTCTTATTTGCCATAGTCTATGACCTACGTGCATGCTGATTGGTAATATGTATTAAGTTTTAAAACTTTTTTATTATTATTTTGCTTAATCAAAATAAATGGGTATTGGAATGTGATCTGCACATATTTAAGCAATTTAATGGTAATTCATTTTTATGGGTTTACCACTAGTCCAGATCGTATATTATATTCGGTATTACTAATTTAGGAATCTTGATATCATGAAGAATTTGTTTAGTGTTTCTTTATATGTCCAATAATTGGAAAGGTACTCATAAGCAAAGCCAGCTTAATTGGAATGTTGATGGCTTAAAGAGAGATTAATAATCCAAAATAAATGTCAATAATCAAAATCTATTTAATTATCGAAATTTATATATATTCTATTTGTTTATTTTCCCGTTCATATATTGTTTTTTTATTCGATCTCTCTTATTCCGTTAGCCGTTGGCTTCGTTCAATGTTTATTATATTCTATAATTATTTGGCTTACAACTGTCTTTGTACATTTGTACAAATCTATTATCTGAACAATTACACTCAATATAATTATAACAAATTATCAATTAAAATTATATTTATAATTTAGATTTATATAAAATTTATTTATGGCACACAACTTATTATTTACATTTGAGATAGCCACCGATTGATGGACAGGTAGATTGACAGCGCTATATCAGATTGTTGCCCTTCTGTGGATTATTTATATGTATAGTATCTATTTAAATCTAGTTCTGTCTAATGTATGAATTCGGAAAAAGATGTCATTACTGGATACTCAAATTAAAAACCTGAGGTAGGTTAACAAAGGTATTCAGTGATTTTCTCAATAAATTGAAATATATGGGAGAAGAAGAACCACATAGATTATATTTAGTTGATTATCATATCAATTCGAACAATATTCATTTACCCGAACATTATTTTCATTCTCTATTTAAATAATGCTTTATTTTTGAGTGTGGATAACTTCGAAGTGATAATTTGTTATCTCTTGGTGGTCCAATTCAACTATTTGAATTTGTAAACTATTAAACTAAACTATTAACTAATAAATTAAAACTATATTTAACATTTAAATTTAAATATTTTTGAAAAAAAAAAACATTTATATTGTACAGTAAACTGAACCTTAAGTATAGGTTAAAGTACGATTTAATTCAAACTTTTTACTTACATTGTGTAATGTCAATTCCAATTGCTAGTTATTGCTTCTCTAATGATGTTGATGTTGTTTCTTGTTGTTGTTGCTTGTTGTTTGTTGTCGTTGGTTGGGTTTGTTGGTTTTGTGGTATGCAAATGAGGCAGGTTATACGCAGTAGTAGCGGGGTTTATTATACTTAATAGTCAGCTACTTCGTTTCTTTTATTTTGTGGAACTACAGATTTTTAATTGCTTTTCAAGCGTATTTATTGTTTGAATGAAAACGTTTTGTTTATGCGTCTAACGAAATTCGATATACGAAATTCGAGTGCACATAAATTTAATTAGTTGTTGTTGTGATTTATATATGTTATTGTTGTTTTTTGGTTGTTATTATTGTTGCTGCTGCTTCTGCTGGTGGCATAAATGACACGACACTTACAGCTTGGAAGATGTAGATAAAGATCCAGATAGCGATTGAGGCACAGCTTGCTAATATATTTGCATAATAGCTAAACAAAAACTAATAATTAGCATAATACACACACACACACACACAGAGAGAGAGACGAACATGACAAACAGCACATAAACACATAATTAGCAAGGAAAATGAGACACGCCAATAGAAACGTTGCGATTTTTACTTGATTATGTATTTAAATGAGTTTTATTTTTAGTGATTATTAAACAATTTCAATTACTTAAAAGCACTGTTGACTTTCGTAAATTATAATGATTTAAATTATTTAATTTTAATTGATTTTCATTCAATTAACTATTAGCGACGGCTTTTCCAATTCCCGTTTACGGCTATCGAGGCGCAGCGTGTGCAATTCGCACTAGAAACGTTCAAAATTCAACTGAACAAGAAGTTAGGTTTTTGGCACTAGCACACGCTCTTATTAGACTCTCGTTCTCGTTGTTGTTGTTCTTGTTTTCTGATTGGAATGGGGAAGCACACACGCACGAACAAGCACACATACACACACACACACACACTTACAAGATGGAGCGCGGCAAGGAACGAGCGACAGTTTTTGCGGCTGAGCTTCCGGTTGGACGTACGCTGCGAGCGAGACTGAGCGCCCAGTGGCTGGCGCAATGGGCAAACAAACGAGTTTCACACACACACACACACACGCATACACCAACACACACACACTCTCAAACTCACACAGACGCACTCGCTATCGTACTGTGGAAGTGGGTGTTGCCTTTGCAGCGCATTCGCTTGCTCGCTCGCTCTCAGGCTCTTCTGTGCTCTCGCTCGCTGCTTGCGCTCTCTCACTCAGTCTCTCTTTCTCTGTCTGGCGCGCGTAATCGGAATTGTGGCCATATTAAAGTTAGCTTGATTTGCTGTTTAGATATTGTTGCGCGCGTGTGTGAGTGTGTGTGTGTGTATGTGTACTTGTTGTGTGTGTGAGCTTGTGTGTGTATCGCTCTTTCTCTGTCTATCGCTCAGTCTCTGGAGACTGCCCACTTTATGTTTATTTTGTTTTTGTTCGTATTCTTTGTACACTTATTCTCTTTACTTGGCTTCCGTGGCGTATGCGCAACATTTTGCCTTTATAATACTCAATATTTATCTATGAAAATACAAAACACATACAAAATACTAAAAAAAAATACCTAATACTACAAACCATCTGTGAATCAAGCATAAAAACGCAGCACAAAAATTCAACCACAAAAATAAACACACACAAGCACAGAAAAATACACAAAATGAGCTGTAAATATTTTTTTTTTTAAGTTTTTTTTTTTGGATTTTTTTGGTTGTTTTTTATGTGCACTTTAATTGGCATTTCATTTAGCAATTACCATTTAATCGACTCGTTTTAATTAGTCGCATATGATGTGCAGTATATTCGATATGCATTATGCGATATTTGATATACGATTATTATTATTTACATTCGATAATTCTCGCACCTTTGGCTGTTTCAACACTCGTTCGATACATTGATACAGCATTAATTATTTATTTCTTGGCTGTAATTAATTATTGCCTAAGTAAGCTGCAGTCATGTTAGAACTGTTTATTATCTTAAAACAGCGTGTAGCTAGTTAAGCAAAGCTCGCTAGTAGCATTCAAGTTTTTATTTTCAGATACATGTTATTACCATAATTACATAACGTTTCCTCTTTTTCGAACAATTTTCGATCTATAGCTAAAAATGCGCATGTCAATTAATTAATTATTAAAAAATATATATAAACTATTTTATAAAACTTACAATTTTTTTTTTTGGCATTTCGGAAGATCTATTAGAGTTCTTCAATTGAAATTTGTGCGAACAGATCCAATATTAGAAATTAAAATTCTATATAATATCAAACTGAATCTATCTGATTATATCTCTGAAATCATAAAAGTTAAACTTTAAACCTTTTTTTCATTCGTCCAATAACAGTTTTGATTAATTGAATTGAATTGAACTGTCTAAAATAATTCATTTAAAATGAATTAATTAATTTGTTGATAAATTTAATATGAATAATAAAGACTTTATGTTATAGGAATGGTTTATTAAGCCAATTATAATTAGTAATCTTATTACTTTATTTATATATTAACATTATATTAATTTATCAATATTTTCGATTAATATTATAATTATTACATATTTATAAATGATGCTTAATTTTCATAAATTAAATAAAAAATATATAAAAAAAACATTTGTTAAATTAAATTATGGATCTGGATTTTGTTGTAAGCCAAGTGCGTTATTTTATTGAACAGATTATTATAGTTTGATATTTCTAGAGATAGTACCCATTATTGACAAAAGTATTATTAGCGAAAAATTATACAATACAAATTTATTTTTACTTTTTTATTAAATTCTGTTACATTTTGTAACATAGGTTAAGGATTCACTTAATTTAATTAAAGTTATTCATACATGCGTAATTTACCAACAAAGATTATCAAAACAATTTACATAATATAAATTGTTTAGAGATTACCCTGGACTTGTATTAATTGTAACACAAACGATAATTATTTAAATAAATAGACAACGCACTAAAAGCAGCATTAATAATAAACTTTATGACGCTTTTATTAATTGTTTGTAGAGCTTTGAGAAATGTGAAAAATGAATGCTTGAAACATAATTTAGTATATGGTAATATGTGGCTAGACGACTGACAAGACTGCAAGAAGAGAAGTTCAATTACCACAAATTAAATAAATTAAATGCACGGAGCAGCGAATGGCGATAAAATCGCAATTATTTATAGGCGCAGCCAAAAAACGAGACGGTAAATAAAAAAACAGCGAAAAAAAACAAGAAATAAAGCTGAACAAAAAGTGAGTAAAAAAAAACGACTTCATAGAAAGACAAAACGCCCCAAGAGTAACTACCTGTTCAAGCAAGTACATACGGTATATACACACATTCACACACACACATATATATGTTTGTGTGTGTGTGTGTGAGAGCATGTTTTATGGAAAAACTATATATAGGAAAAGCGAGCGAGCTCCAAATGAAATGGACGCGAAATGCGTGTGCGATACGTGCGGCGCCATAAAATACCACAAACATGCAACAAAATTTATGCGAAACTCTAATGAAACGTCAGATGATGTTGCACACACACACACACACACACACACACACACACACACACACAGACATACACATGGATAGTCTTATATATACATACAAATTTATGCTTTGAGCCAATGAACGCGTCGCATTGCAAAGACTCCACCTCAAAAAAATGGGGAAATATCGAATGTGGCACGAAACGAGTTTCTCTGCTGCCTGCACTTCTCCTTCTCCTTCTCCGTCTCTACATTTGTGGCAACATGCATAGCCAGACAGGGACGGCGTCCTGTCCTGCCTGATTGCCAGGCGCGATAAATGCCGCAAGCGCGTGTTACCAAACTTGTGCTCTGGCGCTCTGCCTTGCCTTTGCCTTTGCCTTTGCCTTTGCCTTTGCCTTTGCCCCTGACTTGGGCTCTGACTCTTTGACTTGACTCCTGTCCTGTTGTGTCGACTTGCTGCAACTGAAGCCGGGGTGTGTGGCATGTGGCAGACGCAGCTCCGTTCAGAAAAAGTGGTAGAATTTGTAATGGTGGCCAGTGTGTGGCAGGCATAAACAGAGCTCGGTATTGACTGGACATGGACAGCGTTTAAGAGGGACTTTTGCATTGTCTATATGCATTTAAATAAGGATAAATATATTTAAATATTATTAAGGATCTATATTAAATGAAAGTATAAAAAACATTATTTAAATAATAATATTTATATTGATTTAGGATCAACTTACCCTTTATATCATCATACAAAAAAAAAAATTACTAAATCAAAAATTCCTTTTGGCGAATTTTAATTTTATTCGAATTTGAAATTCTAATGAAATACTAAATTGTAGTTAATAATTACTACAAATTTAACTATAATATTATTATATTTTATTTCTTATTCATTTGATAGATTATACAAAATGCCAAGAGCTTAAATTCTTCGTAATGCTTTAATTCCTCTTCAAATCTTGTCGGACTACAGCTCTGCCATTCAACTAAAGACCTGCCTACTCTGGTTGCATTGGAGTCGCCTTTATGGCGCCCCAGGCCAAAAATGGGCAGTGCTGGGCCGACTGGATACCGACTGGTTCCGTGCTCCCTCGTGCCCGTTGCCTAGAGCCCTGCCCCTTGCTGCATGTACCTCGGGACTTGTCGTTTCTTGACCCATAGGCGAGTGCAGCATGGCAGCCTGGTGAACGGGAGAACGGGCTAACAGGCGAACGGGCCAACAGGCTAACTGGCTAACAGGCAGTCAGGCTTTATCCAAGGCACTGCCATTGCAATTAATTTTGGCATTTTGACATTTACGCTTTTTGTTTTTGGGGCCATATCTGAAGGTAAATACGCAAATACTTTTCGGATTTTTTTTCAGGTATACACTGACGTTCGATAAGCCTCGAATTTTTTGTGTTATTTTTTTATTTTTTTTGTTTGTGCATAAATAATTTGCATTGGAATTTTCTCACGTTAAGGGTTCTTTTTAATTCTTTTGAAAGTTGGCTAAGCGGCGCCAGCATCATCATCCTTTCCATTGGGCGAGCGATCTTTTAATTACACAAGTCCTGTACAACCTGTCTAACAACTTTGTTGTTTGAAATATTTATGCTGTCGATAAACTAATGAATAGCCCAACAAGATACTCTAGCACTTAATTGAAGCGTAGACAGGGAACTCAATAGATCTCTCTTGCCTTTTACGAACAACTATTTGCCGTAGTATTAAAGTGCTCATATATCAGTAAAACAAACTTGAGAGATTACTCCCTGCGAGAGAAGTGGGTGCCATACAATGTCGATTCCGATTGGCGCCTATCCATAAACAACTTTGTAGCTTGAATTGCCTGAATTTCAATAAAACTTATCAACAATGGGGACACACTGGTGCGCATGGAGTCATTAAAAACATGGGTGCAAATTGAGTTCAACTTAAGGTTAAATTTACGTATGTTATTCAAATGAAAAGATGAAATATAGAAAGATTTCTAAAGGAAGCCTTCTTAATAACCAATAATTATTTATAAACAAGCTGAGACCATGTAAATGAAAGAGGCTTTTCATGATTCTTTTTTGGAAGATGTATTTATGATTTATAAACAGACGTAAATTTTAGCGAAGGATTTGTTAAGCTGCCTTAAGCTTTAAAATAATTTATTTATTAATTTTGCATTATAAAAACTTCATTTCTTATAATAAAATTGTATAAATTATAACATGGAAATGTACTCTATACTGTGAATGGATTATAATTATAAATCTCTACTATACAAGATAAACTTTACGTTTTCAATCTTTCCATCCACATATATCGATACGTATACTTGTATTCAAAATCATTATAAAATTATTAAAATTTATGCAATGTCGGACATTTGTTATGTGTCAGATGACATGAACAGAAATCCTGTGACAGATAGCACTAATTATGCCAATTGAGTAGACAATCGTCTGGCAGCTTACAAATGCTCTAGCCAACAGACATACCTTCAGCGACAACAGATCAGCCGATCGACTATACAAACGAACAGTCGGTTCGACGAACAGACAAACAGATAGACAGACTAACCAGTCAAACGACCCAATGGCTATGCTGCACTTAACCTCCACTCTGACGTTGCCCCGTTTCCCCATTAAGCACTCGAATAGCGAGGTGACATTTAAAAGCTGCAAGTGCATTAGTGTGAAACAAGGATCGAGGCGCCGTCTAAATTACACTCACACTTATGCACATATACACACATGCACGCTCACTCAGATGGATAGATATACACAGTGTCGCATCTCGATCAAGATCAAGTACCATTCCCAACGTTTCATCCTTTGGCGCCACATTTCTGTGCCGTGCCGTGCCGGAAAGTGGAACCCTTTCCACACCATCTCATCTCAACAGTCACAGTGTGTGTGACACACACACAGACGGCGATCATTTTGCCCATTTTCGAGATGCAAACAAAAAGTCAGCAGCGGCAACTCTGCTCCCTACGATAAGCAAACGACACAGAAATATGCGCCACTGAGACCACAGCTCGGCTACAGACAGACCGTAGCGATCCCAGGGATCGACTGCACTATCCTGCAGCCAGCTGAAATGTTTTTGTTTGTGTTTTCCGTTCTTTTTCGGTTTTTAGTTTTTAGTTTTTCGGCTTTTGCTTTTTGCTTTTTGTCTCTCTGTGTCGATAAGCGCCGCATCTTCAATCTTCCACGGCGACGCCAGTCGGGCACAGTGGGTGATATATGTGCGATCATATACTAAATTACAGAAAGATATATTGTTAATATAATGTATTGTTTTCAAAGAAAATCCCTTTTCTAAATAGAATAATATATTTTCTTAAGTCTCATTTATTTTTGGATAAATTAAAAATTTTATTTATACAAATATTTGTTTATAAATTTATAAATTTATTTTTGACCTTCATAATGAATTTATGAATTTATTTATTTATCTAACACAACTAATAATTATAGAAATAATATTATAATCCAATGTATTTTTATTTATAATTTATCATAATAAGATTCTTTTCTAAGAATTTATGTTAAAAAAATAATTTTTTTTAAATTTATTTTTTGTGGGTTTTTGAGTATTTATTTTTGTATATATTTATGATTTATTCATTTATTAAGGGTAGCCAATTATTATTATATTAAATGGATTTTTAATAATATTTTCCATAATTGCTATCATGTTAATATGTTTAACTTTAATAGGATAAATTTTATAAACACTTTAATCAATACTTACAAATAATTTGTGATTTATTTTACCCATTACAGCCACTGTGCGGCGTCTATATTACGCAGCCGTTGCCCAAAGCCATCAACATCATCTGCATGCCATCAGCATCAGCACCACCATCATCATCATCATCATCATCATCATCATCATCATCATCATCATCATCATCATCATCATCATCATCATCATCAGCATCAGCATCAGCATCAGCAGCAGCTACGATATGCCTTACGCATTGCGGCGCAGAGTGTCCATTAGTCGAGTCGCCATAGCCATCGCCATCGCCATCACCATCAGCATCACCATCACCATCACCATCACCACAGTCATCTGCTGCGGATGGTATTGGGCAACATGAAGATAATGTGATATTTTCGGATGCGACCCGAGCAGCACATGGAACGAGACATGCGTGAGCTGTGATAACACAGTCGAGACAAGGGAATACCTTGCCCGGGCCTTACCTTGACTGGCCTTACCTATACCTGATCGCTGCTCGGACTTGTCCAGCCAATCTCATTTTGTCTTTCGTGTGAATTCTTGGAATTTTGATATTTTTTCCTAGAACTCTCATACAATACGAGTGGGTCTGAGTGTGACTTTGGTTTGTTTGTGACGTCATTTCGTTAGAGCGCGGCTCATGGGTGGGTGTGGCTCATAGTATATGATAAGTGCGATTTATGGATAGCTCTTGCATAGTGTTAATTTAAATATATATGATATTAGTTTTAGTTTAACATAAAATGCAGCTTATATTAAATGATATGAATAGCTTTAAGAGTCTATCTCATGATGAGGTTTTAGAGCTGCATTTAAAAGACTTAAAGTTTATGAAAAACATTTTTAACATTTTATTTCAACGTGTATCTAAATATGTTTAAATGGAAAATCAAACATTATCATTTATATACGAAGCTCTGGAAATTGATATGGGTTTAGGCTTTATGGTTATCTAATACAATTTGAGTTTTTATATATTTAAATATGTTAAGATTAATTTACAGTAAAACTATATTAATAAATTGCAAATTTATATTTATTCAAACTAGTCTACAACGATCGCTCTCTCTTTATTTTTCTCTCCTTCAGTCTGCTCTTTCTCTCTTCTTCTGGATATCTCTCTCCCTTTATATCGCTCTCACTTTTCTCTCTGGTTGGCGGCGTCTGTCTATCTGCTTTTATCTATTTTAACTGCGCGTTGTTAAAGCGCATTTTCGTGTCGTTTGTCGATTTGTAATGCGAACGATGAGGATGATGATGGTGACTCTAGCGAAACAGAAAGAAGGAGAGAGAGAGAAAGAGAACCAATGCAGTCATAGCAACCACCAGAGGAAGCTTATGCCCCCACCCTACTCTCTAGCTACATCTTAAGCGGCTTTTGCGGCTTTGAAGTTTTTTAAGTGGCGCCTGCAGGCCCGCTTTTTGATTCGTATGGTTCATGCAGTTCGTACGGTTCGTACGGTTCGTATGGTTCGTACGATCGGGTTCAAAAGGCCGCATTGCCTATGCTGGGTGGTCACTCAAGATCAGATCATTTCAAATGGGCCTGACATCTTTCACTGTCTAATTAAATGCAGCTCGAGGCTTTATGTTGGCTTTTATACCACAACGTTGACCTCTGACGATATCTCGACGCGAGTCTATCAAAACATATAAACAAATGTATCTTGATACATCTTTATTCGCTCTTAACTATCTATTTATTATTATTACTATTAATATGTCCCTCTGTGTGTGTGTTTTTGGCATCATCAGTGCTTAAATGCATTGCAATTAGCTTAATAGAAACTCGCAAATGAATATGGCAATATTATGGCAAAAAGAGTTGCTCACCTAGAGATGACACCCTGAATGTTGAAAAACTATCGATTAATGGACTAGTAACTAGTTTCTAAAAATATGAAATGATATATTAGAAATGAAAATTATTATTTTCATAGATATTATATTTAATTTCAATTAAAACTTGTCCCAACTTTGGATTTTAAAATACTATCCCAGGGCAGCCAACTTATCATTTTTCTAGTACCCTGCCCTGGTCTATGTCTAACAGTTGTAGGTCTGTCATAATTTCAGCGATAGTGTCAAAGGCGCAAGTGCTCGCTATGAGCAGTGGGGTCGTCTCAGGCAACAGGGTGTGCGGCAGGGTGTTTGTGTGTGTGTGTGTGTGTGTGAAAAATGGCGCCCCGCCGCCGTATCTTGTTGCTTGTCACATTGAATTATTATTTTATGGCCGGCGTTGCGCGTTTTTCCAACTGCTCCAGAATTGCATTTGGCTAAGAAAACGTAACAGGTTCACAGACAGGCTGCACCGACTACCCCACCTCGCTCCCAGACAACCCAGACAATCCAAGTGCTCACTTGGCTGACTTTTCATCTGGCAACGGCGTCTGAAGTAGCCGCATTAGCTCAACCCGCTAATGGTTTAATTTGCTGTAACTGAGCTGAAACAGGAAAACAGAACGGAACCAGGGACTTAAGTTGGTTAACATGTGGCGACACAAATTCCAGGGATGCCAATAAACAATCATATTATTTCGGTAATCCCTTCATTTTATCGATGAGCCTAAAAAGCATGCAATTTCCTATGATCGAAAAGCCGAAGTTATGCTTTTTAAAGAAATCCAACCCAAAAACCTTGTTATTTTAATACAAAGTTTTTGTTTGTTTTTAATCAACTCTGTTAGCGTTAGTACAGAAATATGTCGTTAAAAGTAATTTAATAATTTAAGATATTTTTAATATATAAAAAGTTTTGTTATTTAGAAAATGTAAGCATTTAAAATCTTCAATATACTCGTATATAACATTCATTTTTATCAGCAGAATGCGTGTGGAAACGGCAATTAAAATAAGATTATAATAGAATCCATACGGCTAATAATACCTATTTTTTCTGTGCATTATTTTCGCACCGTTATTTAACGTAACTAAGCACAACGAAAGTTTTGATAGTCACAAAAAAGTTTAGACATTACGACGCTTGTTGTAGAATAACCTAAGTATGTAGTTATATGTATTGTAGATACCTATTACAAGTATTGTAAAGTATCAGTAATATTTTGGTACCACCCACTTTAGGTCATGCAATTACCCCATGGCTAACCCACTTATTGGGTAGCACCTTATAGAGTGCGTAATTTCTGTAAACACATTCCAAAGTGACCGCTTCTCCTACTGGTTCTCGATTCTGGTACTCTACCGGTCATCGCATTACTCATTCGAGCACTCGCACTTCGCATACCCCTCTCTCCCAGAATCTTTTATAATCTCTTTCCTCTCCCTCTCTATCTCTCTCTCTCTCTTTCTCTCTCTCTCTCTTTCTCTCTCTCCCTCTGACTTTCTCAGTCTGCACTTTAGCCGCTATTCCTTTAAATCGGCTTAGGCGGTACTGAGTCTTGGAGCTTGGAGCGCCGGGAAGCGAACGCTAATAAAAGCGGTCGTAAAACAAGTTTGCCTAATTGATCGAGCGTACGCCAAAAACAAACAGCAAGAGAAGAGCAAACAGGCGCTAAAAGGAAGTGCTCGACTACGCAGAACTCTTTCTATAAGAATTACTATGAGATGTGTCTGCTCTACTAAATAAAATCAAAAGCAATGTTCAATCGGTTTGGCTTCGCATCCTGATCAAGAGAATGTACCATAATGGGTAGGTTTTGGTTTCATAGCAGTCAATATACCCTTTATATATATTTTCCATTCTCGGGGTATACAAAGCAGACGCTATAGGCGCAAGAAAATCAGACAAAGGCAGCGTCTCGAAATGGAACTGGTAATGGTATTGGTAGAGGTAGTAGTAGTTGCAGTGGTAGTGGTACTCGAATAAAAACCGACTCCACCAACTGCAACTTGAGTCCAAAAGCAGGCGTTAATATTATACCAAGCTTGCGCCTGTACACTCCCCCTCCTCCTGCTGCTCCTAGTGCTGCTGAGGCATTTTTGCCATTCCACAACTGAGATCAAAGAGAGCGCCATGAGTCGGTGGCGTTACTCGTTACTCGCTTCGGCTCTGGACTGAAGTTTTTTTTTTTGGGTTCGGGTGCGTCGTCGGACAGGCTTTTAAGCGATGACACCAAATCGCTATTTAGACACTGCACACAGACTTATTTTATTTTATTTTATTTTGTTTTTTTTTTTTTTTTTTTTGGATACGAGGGATTTGGGTAGAGCTCAGTGCGGTCTACGTTGTCTGTTTGCGTTTTGGGTTCGTTGGTTTCTTAGGGCCGCGTCGTCGCCTTGTTAAGATTTTATGGTCTGTGGCATTGCCTGCGCCTGGTGGAGGTCATTAAAATTAATTTGGATCAATTTGGTTAGCTGCCAAATTGTTGACAATGAAATATAACAGCCAGGGTATCGTCAGTGCCAACATCTCTGATGCAGATGCCTGCACTCTTAGCCCGAGCCACAGGTTGGTAAAGTCATCAAAGTCTTGGGATTCTTGCATTTACAACTTATTTATTTTATTTTCGTATACACTTTACTGTATTGTTTATAAAATAATAACTTAGACATAGCGTCACGTAACTTATTTACGTATTTTGAGCTTTACTTTTAGCTAAACTAATGCTAATTAGCATCGAAGATAATATAATCATTATTCACAAATCATTTTCAACAATTTATGGCTTAAAGATGACTATCATTAAGGAAGACGAAAAATTTAAGTGCTTTATGATGAATTGATTAAATGCAAGTTCAAAAAATAAAAAAATATTTACTAGATCATTTATAGTAATTTAGTTAAAAGTTATTGTGGTATAAAATTGAAAATGAAACTAGTTCTTTACATATCAATATAAATAGTATACAAGAGTTAATCATAATCTATTAGCTGATTATATAATTTGGAACTTGTTCCTTTTATTTAACTGTGTTTATAATATTAATAAAAGTGTTAATTAATATTTCAATTCTTTTTGTAAATTCAATATAGCTTCGATTAAGTTAAGCTAAAATGTATGTTCATCTTGATTTTAAGCAGATTTCCTTCTCGTTTTTAGGAACTGAAACTAATTGGAACTGATTCTTTGGCATTATAGATTAGTTTGCAATTGAAATAAGTTCGTCATTCCTTGGTTATACTAAAGACAAAATTTGGCAACAATTCGAACTAGTTCTTTGGAATTACATCTTACATTTACAATCATTTTCTTACTGGGATTATGGGTCTCATTTTCTTAATTATTTTTTATATATACATAAATAATTTGGACAAATGTTGAATAGTTTAGTTGATTTTAGTAATATAAAAATAGTATAATATTTTAACAAATTTCAATTAATTAAAATTAAATTAATTTACTTCAATTTGCATTAATTAATTTTAACTTAGACCTAGTTCTAAGTAACGATTTAGTTATTCGATGTGCGTTCCGGCATTCCGGTGCGCGTTATAACACTCGGAGTTAACTCACTCTGCGAACTGCGACCGCTCTCAATTGGAGGTACACTGCGAGAAAAATGGTCATATAAGAATACATCTATTAAAATTTCATCTACTTCCACTTACGATTGCGACATCTGGCGGTTGAGTGTGCTCGAGTTGGGTAAATGTGGTGATTGACTCTGTGTTGGCGTTTGTTGTTGCTGCTGCTGCTGCTGTTGCTGCTGCTGTTGCTGTTGTTGTTGTTGTTGTTGCTGACTGTAGGGGGAGTGGCTCTCGCTGGTCACGTGATGCCGGGACATGTTCAATGTGCCATCTGATGTGGGTACCGGGGGATTCAGCGCAATGGCCACTACTCGTTGACCGCCAGCTCCAGCTGGTCCTGTGGTGGTCATGTCGTGCAGCTCTGGGCTTGCATTCTGCTGACTGGTCAGCAGACCCACCTGCGATGGGTAGAGGGGGCCGCTGCCTACCATCAAATTAACACCCTGTGGCATGCCTAAAAAAAAAAAAATTATTACGGATTAGTACGTTATCAAATGCTATTTCAAGATGTTGAACTTTTATTATATGCTTAATTGTTATAATAACGTAATTCCCCATTTTGTAAATTTCTATTAAACTTCCACATTTTGTAAATTTCTTTAAAATGATGACACTCTTAAATTTACATTCTGAACTGAGAGCTTAAATTCATTTAGTGTTGCGTGCGTATGCCTCTATGCAGGTACAGTGCAATCTTGATAATTGAAACATACGACGCATTAGACATTGATAGAACACTAACGCCCAATTTATGCTATACACACTGTACTTACATTGCATTATACACACATGCATACATGCATTCAAGCAATAATACACTCATACATACATACATGCACACATTCACACATATTATCATATACCAATCAATGTACTCATTCGAATATTTGGTGAAAAGAGACTGTGCAAAACAACAAAAACAATAAGTCCGTTTTGGTTGTTTTCTTCCACGTTTTGTTTGCATCCACGAGTTCTCTGACAATGTATGTGCCGTTACTTGGATTATGAGAGAATAAAAGCAAAACACGATAATGCATTTGAAATGCTCTTCCGTTTTGCTCGTAGTATCGTCGCTCAAAAGGGCATTCAAGGCGCATTAGAGAATCAATGTATACTACATTTGAAAGTGCGTCTGTGTGTGTGTGTGCAAAAGAACATAAGAAGGAAAAACACGGGAAGAAGTGAAACAAGGGAATTTGCTGGTATTGGTGAATGTGCGATATAGCTGCACTCCAAATACCCAGTGTGCATTAAATTGCCAATAAATTATATATAGTTGCTAATAATGAGTAAATGTATTTATATCATACGTTATTCAAATACTATTAAATATATAAATAATAGTAAAATATTTACTTAATTTAATCAGTTGCAATATATTTGTTTGGCTTATGGGTCAGCCCATACTACCCTTTCTATGCAGACTAGATAAATAATTCTGGATTCTGCTTTGAGCTCAAATATTGAATGAAAGTCGAATTCGAATTCGAATTTCGTCGGTGCGTACACTTGGCTATGTGTTTCACACTTTTGTTCGAATTAGCTTAAGCTGAGTGCATAAAACATTAATAAAAGTCGAGATTCAAGTTGGGCAAAACAAAGTGGCAAGAACCATGACAGGCTGCGAATGGTACGTGCGAAACTCCACG
>JBANCZ010000317.1:0-41571 GCA_037040025.1 Sphaerogastrella javana | reverse complement strand
AACAGTAACAACAGAAACAACAGCCAGCAGCACCACATCAAACGCACCACAGCGGTTGCATTCTGCGGTTTACATTTACAGGCAAACAGCGAAAATACAAGAGTTCAAGCTATGTTTCTGTTGTTGTTGCTGTTGCTGTAACATTTACTCTTATTTTGTTGCTCTCATTGTTGCTGCTGTTGCTGCTGTTGTTGCTGTTGTTGCTGTTGTTGCTGTTGCTGCTGCTGTTGTTGCTGTTGACATTGGGCGTGAGAATTTTGTCACTTACTTGAAAGGGGTTGCTGCTGTGGCAGTCGAAGGGTTGTCGGGGGGAGGTGTTTTCTTTTGGGGGCACGTGTTGCACGCACAGTGCGCTATAAAATGTGTAGAAAGTAAATAAATGAACTGCTGATTGTCAGCAGTTGATAAGCAGCAAACGGTGAGCTACCGCCAAAGTCAAACGAAAGTTTTACGAGTCTTCACAGCCAGCTTGACCCTAATGAATCAGCCCAGAGCAGTGGCAAAAGAATCACACAAACGACCCAGTGAAACACAGAGAGAGAGAGGGAGAGAGGGGGGGAGTGAGACAGAGTGTGTGTGTGAGACTGTGGATATTGACAGAGACAAATTCAGTGGGAGAATGCGAGCAAGCTGAAGAAAGTTCAAATGGAGATTAAACATAAAACTAGTGGCAATGGCTAAAGCAATTAATACTGCGATCTACACAATTCACACAGAGATCTAGAAAGTCTGCAAAGTATTACGAAAGTATTTGTGGCATTATTCCCATTTTTCCCAGACAAATCCGCGCCAAAAGTCACGTAAGTCACAGTATTAAGCCTGCCATATGAACGAAGCGATCAAAGAGATATATCTCATTAAGCAATTTTTATATAGGATTTTTAAAAGCTCCCGTGTTTTATCTAGATCTGCATGAGACATATGAACTGCGCATCTATATACTATAGCTATAAGATAATCTTTATTAGATCTGTTAAGAGCGTCTTGCTGTCTGCGCTATAATGATTTTATAGCACGGCATTTGGCTCATTATTTCACACTTCTCTTGACAAATAGACATTTAACAGATATCCACATATATCAAATTGTTTGTTTGTGTTTTTTCTTTGTCGTTTTTATGTGTGTGTGTGTGTTTTCGCCGTTTATGATACTTTTTTGTTAATTAATTGTTAACAAAACGGCGTGTCAACAATAACGTAATAAAAGCAATAACAAAAATTGTCAGTGGCAGTGCCAACAATCGGCAAGTGTACAATTTTTGCTGACTTCCCAGTTAACAGAAAAAAAAACCGCTCATATTCATATATATATATTCGTTTTTATATTTTGTTGTTTTTATGCATATTTGCTTATTTAATTTTGCCTTTAAAGGCGCTGACTAAGCTCGCGTTTAGCTGTAATTTAGCCAAATTCGCGGGAATTTGAAAACGAGCAAATTGAATACGAATCGAAAAGATACAAATACGAATATGAATACCAAAATGAAAAAAAAAACCCCACTTTAGTCTGTGCCCAATTCAATTGAATACTTTGAATATCAACAGTAAATACTATATATAAATAAACCCAGCTTCTCTATGTGTACACACATATATCTAACGACATCTGATTGAATTGCAAATCATTTGGAATTGCTTATGACACGTGTATGTTTTGCGGAGTGTAGAGACAGGGCCAGGGTGCAGGCACTTAGCAACATGTTGCGGAATCTAACCGAAATTCCGGTTCGTAGAAATTGTCCATACGGCAATTGCCATTTTCAAACAACACAAAGCAACAAACAAAAACATTTACATTCACCTACATATGCAAATCATATGACAATTGCCATTGTTTTGTTTCCAATTTTGTTTTTGTCTTTCAATTTGTGCGGGAGTGCCCCGCACATTACGAAAGACAATGGACACTAGTTGTACTATTATAAGGGGCGTTTATGGTAAGCCAACAACTTCCTGGGTTTACAGTCTCGGACAATAAAGTATTTATTACAATATAATTCAACATTTTAAGCCCTACATTTAAAAAAGTATAAATACTTATTGTTTTCTTTCTTATTCTAAAGTTGAACTGCTATTGCATAACAAATATAATCCATGCATTTCTTTTCAAAGATCATAAAGAATTTCTTTTCAAATTACGTTCTAGGATCAACAACTCAATTGTTGAACAACGCGATCTCTAGTTAATGATAGCTGTCTTACCCTCTCCTTTACCACTAAAACCAATATCCTTATTAAACTCAGCTCCGAACTATTTCTTCAAAATGCTGATCGATCAAATACGTGCCTGCCATTGCCAAATATCGAAATCAAACGGGGCGTAGATCCTCTTTGGAAATAAACGTGCATTGATCACGTTTCGCTATAGGCTGAGTCCAGTCTAAATAGCCGTAATAACAGGGCTTTGCTTCTACCTGTTTTGGTTAGACGAAAAAGGCGCTAAACCGTAACAAACCGCACTTGACAGTAGCCGAAGAGGACAGGTAAGAACACACTGTGTGAGTAGGGACGATTAGGGTAGGCTCACGTAGGATAACATTTGCTATTGAGTAGAGAGTATAGAGTATAGAATAAAGAATCTGCCATGACCCCATGCTGGGCATTGTTCGTGTGCATTTCCTGATTATTAATTAGCAAATACAATGCCTCGATGTTGTACAAATTGATGCACAAACAACAGCAACAACACCAACAATAGACAAGAGCAACGACAACGTTTAGAGATGGTCAACGTGAGCTGCATTTTGTAAAGTTTTTCAAGTGAAATTGTGTGAGGGACAGGAAATTAATTCAATTTTAATTTCAATTTCAATTTCAATACCAATATCGATGGCAATGGCCAAAGAGGGCGATGATCTACAGCAAGAGACACCGAAAATTGCTGGAAAGTGAAGTGAAAACCACTCGGAGTAACCACCGAAACCACCGACACCATAGTCTTCATCTATGAGACTATTAAACTTGACGACAAGTGTTTTTCGTGAAAATTTCATAATCAAGCGAAGAGCGAGCGAGGAGTGAATATTCAAGGTAATTAAACCGCTAGCCAAAAACCATCATCATCATCATCATCATTACTATGTATAACAGCATCACCATTATCATCATCACCATCATCGTCTGTTATCTTATTGAGCGAAATTTCGTATGAAGTTTAAGCCAATTTCATTTGTGTATGACAAATTAGTCAAAGATTCTTTTGGCTTTTGTCTTTCGTCTTTCGTCTTGTGTTTTCCGAGTTTAGTTCGAGTATGTCTAATTCATAGCTGGAAACTTTCGTAAATAAAATTTGACTTAATTAGGCCTACACAAGCAGATAAGAGGAACGAATAATGAACTCACACAATATGATTATGGGAACTTTTTGGTTGGTTTGATGGTTTCTTTTTCTCGAAAGCAAAAGTTAGCAAATGTTTGAAATAGCATCATTGATTTATGATATTTACATAGAAACGACTGATAAGAACCCAGTCGAATGGAACCTTTTCGAAACTTGATGTTGTTTGTCATTCGCATTAGCTAATGATATGAGATAAGTGATCTTAATTCGCATATCAAGCGTGTGAAAGACGGCTCAATCTATATACATAGTATATTTTAGTATATAGCTGCGCGATACGCATCTCCAATTTGTTGAGTCTTTCATCTTCATTTCGTTTCGAGAGTTTAACAGTTTTTGATTGACCCATTGAAGTGAATATTTATTAGTATTATCATTTGCATTTATGTAAACCCTGTCATCATGAACGCACTGATCGAGATGCTCATGGAATCAAGTTTTCATAGCTTTCATAAGCGACTAACGAACCTCTGACTAATTAATTGAGCATTCCACTTACAGTTTCATCTTTAAGCTAATTTGCATAAAAATGTTTATGCATTTTGTAAATAAAATACAAATTATGTTACTTTGGCCAGGGAAGGTCATTATACGCTATATCATACATATCTATCATACATTTTCAAGCTGTGTGGCACACTTGACATTTGCATAAAAATGCTTCAAACTCCCATGTGTGATAATGTTATAATGTTATAATGTTGTAGTGCATATGAGTGATTGAATGGAGTGGAGTGGAATTAGTGAATGAATGAGCTTTTCATTCAAAGAACCGACAATGACATCACAAATCCATAACATAGTGCAAAATTTTGCATTATAATCAAAGACTGGAGATGATCTGCTACTGTTGCTGCTACTGTAGTTGCTATTGTTGGTTTAGACTTGTGATTCATTGCGTTAGGGAAACGGAAATGAGTCGCCTAACTCTTAGTCAGGGCAGTTAGAGAACCGTTGTACGACTACTTATAGCCAAGTTCAATCAACCCAACAAGAAATTTTCAGAGAATTCTACATTCTCTCAGACAAGTGCATGAAAAGCTGAATACATTTTTGCGTCTACATTAAAACTAATGTCGAATTGCTTAAATCCATTTGGCCAAGTGAAAATTCTAAATTCTAAACTTTCGCCAATGAAAATACACGAATTATAACGCCAAACCAGATCACAAGAAACAGACCACAAGCAAAACAAGTATTTGGATTTGGACAGACAGATAGCATCTTCCCGAAAGACTTTCTAGCGGAAACCAAAGTCAAGTGAATTATCGCCATAAATCAATTTCGGTAGCCCATTCGAATCAGGTTAACAGCCACAAATACAACTCTAGCTTCAAATTCCTATACAACTCCAGCTGTGCTCGAGATCATTTAAGAATCAAGCTTCAACTTACCCTCAAAGTTGAGTTGAGTTCAAGTTTGATATATCCAAATATGCTCTGATGATTGCAGGGTATATTTATGTTTGTATAATCCCAAATAAAAGTTTGATCGATTGCAGTTTAGTCACAATAAAAACAGAGGCACAAAACAGAAGCTGGGAAATGCACAAGGCCTTTCGTTTTAGTTGTTGTTATTACTTTTGGTATTTTATGAATGTTGTTGCATTTGTTTTTGTTTTGTTTTGTTTTGTTTTTCGTTTTGTTTTTTTTTCTTTCCTTTTGGTCTGCTTCTTCAACTTATCATATGCACTTCACTTTGCCGACAAAACACACCACACAACGCATTTTTATGCGTAGCCAAAGGCTCGTACGTGCCGCATAATGCGATTCCGACTGAGGCGCATCTGTTGTGCTTGGCAGGAAACAGGTGCAGCCGTGATTTCCACTGCGCGATTCTTAGTGTTTTAGGGCAGATCTTTCTTCAGCATATGATATATATATATGTATACTATACTATTTGTATAGCATAAAGCATAGCTGAACACTTGGATGATGTTTTGTGCAGCAAATTCTTTGTGCACTTTCAGTTTCAATTGCGATGGCAAATGCTGATAAGCCTCAACATCAACAAAACCCGATCAAATACAGTGCGAACATCCGACTATCAACCGCACTCAGCAACGTTTGGAGTACAACTGAAGTTTAGAGTAAAACAAAAGCAACAGCAACAGCAACACAGCTAGCATGCAAGGGCTAGCCTCTCAGACACACAGCCACATACACACACATACACACACACAGCTAAAGTGCTCTCTATCTCTCTTTCTGTCGTCTCTTGTGCACGCTCTCGCTCGCCGTTATTGCTCTCTTTAGTTCGTTTGCCTGCTGAGAGCAGCTCGATCTGCTATGAGCAAGTGAACAGCAACAAAAACAACAGCCGGCAACAGACGCAGTGTAAGCAGTGCGCTTGGCAACATGTTGCTACACTAAGAAAAACCAACACTAGCAATATTAACTCTATACTATCATATATTAATGCTTAAATATTATTATTTATTTTAATGTTGTAATTAATCAATTTTATATATTGAATAAGATCAATTGTTTCAGTAGAAATATTAGCTCTCGTTTTCTATTATAGTCTGTTTGTTATTGTTGCTGGCTCTCTAACATGGCGTGGGTGCAAGTCAAATGTTGCGTGTCTCTGTCTCTGTATTCTCCTCTTTCTCTCACTGTCTCTATCTATCTCTCTGTCTGTATGCCGGCGTAGGTGTGCGTGTTGCAGTGTGGGTCGTGTTGAAGTGTGTTGCAGAACTGTTGCTGTGGGGGCGATGTTGCCTGGGCGAACTAGTTCCACTTGGCGGTTCATTTTTTCGAGTAGGTAGCGAACGGTGAGCGCCGCTGGAAAACTGGTTTCCAATTAGAATTGAGCGTTCGTCCGGCATGTGGGTTTTTCATAAAGGTTGCCAAGTGGGATGGGTAAACGAGAGACAAATAGACAGTGAAAGAGAGAGACCAAAAAACGAGTACAAAGGCGCAGTGCGTGACCAGAGACACTGAGCGCCGGATGGGCTTGAAAACGGATAGCCGTATTGCTATTGGTATTGGCATTGGTATTGGTATAGGTATGTGTACGTGTGCCTGTGAAGTGGAAGTGCCCGCAGCAACAATAATACAATGCTGTGCAACTTTTGTTGGCAACATGTTGCCAAGTGATTGTTGCACAAAATATGATGAATCCAAATGTTGCCGAAGTATTCATATGGATTGGGGGGGGGGGGGGCTTTGACTTACTGTTATTGCTTTCTAATTTGAAATGCAACGTATTGCTGCGACACACAGGTGGCATGCAACATTTGTGACTGGCAACATATGCAGCAAGCCGTTTGGAACAGAGTTTACCTAGAACCTTAGGTATTATGCGCACGTTTCTAACCATTTATGGGTTAAAGACTCTTACGGCGAATATAATAAACTTAGAACTACGACTTGCCATTAAAGTTATGGCCATAAAGCATAAAACGTTTGAACTCTCTGCTGCCACACAGACCAAAGCCAACAGAAAAACAAAACGAAACAAAATAAAAGCCAAACACAAAAAGCAAAAGCAAAAGAGACCGAAAAGAAAGTCAAATGGCAAAATGTAATTTGCAAGCAACATGGGCCATCATATTAGGCTATGATTTATTTAGCAAAAACGTAACAAAGCGGGACAAAAAAATTAATTACGACTAAGTCAAAAAGCTACAAAAATTATTAATGAAAGTGAAACCTTTAACAGCAACACCAAAAATAATACCATAGCACACACACACAAACACACACACACACATACAGACACAACAAATCTTGGTCATCTTCTTTATCTTTTTTGCATTTTCCTTTTCCTATGTCTGCGTTTATTTTTTCTTCAGTAGATAATTTGCAAATTAATTCGAAAACAAATCATTGCTAAAGATATCAAGAGGACTTTGATAAATTGATGCGATGACAACAAACGACGATTGGCATTGTTTTAGCTAATCTTGAGCCGAAAAATGCGGAATCAATTCAACAATTTAAGTTATACGTATTGTTTGTTTTGTGCAGTTAATTGAATTATCATAATTATGGCAGAGCAGAATGAATATAAATCATCACAGCGAAACTTGAAATTCATCTGTGCCAAAAAAAAAAAAAAACCATTAGATTAGACGATCCTAACAGTTCGAAATGAATTCTAAGAATTCAAAACCACAAGTTGGTAATCCAATTATGGTTGATACTAAGAGAGTTCAGAACAGTTCAGAACAGTTCAGAACAGTTCAGTTCAGTTCAGTTCAGTTCGGTTATATGACAGACTGAACCATAATTATACGTAGTTATGGCTGTAGCCGTAGTGCAGCTGGAAATTATTGGCATGGCACACTCAAGGTAAACAGTTAAATATTTGTGTAGCTTGGGATCGTGGGCATAGCCATAGACGTAGCACGCTTTTCACGTAAGCGTGTGAAAAGCACACAATGGAAAGTATCCAGATCTTATGAAGTTGGGTCGCATGTTGTGAGTGGCATGTGGAGCGTTCACATTGCGGCGGAGGTTGAATTTTGAGTAGAACTGTAAATGTATATACACTAGGAGAAATTAAGAATAATTCTCAATAAACGTTTAATGATATCGAATCAAAACTCGAGCTACATAATACATGGTTAAACATTGTTTTTCTTGCAGTGTATTCATAATTCTTAGCCACAGTTATTAGCAGTCAGCTAAGCGTTGAGCTATGCAAGCAACGAATACCGCAGGCATACCCATGCATGCTCCAGTTACAGATTCACCCAGCTTCAAGTTATGCAGTTCTCTGTGTATCAGAAGTACTGAGAGTGCGGACTGAGACTGAGACGAAGACGGAGACGGAGACCGAGACTGAGACTAAGAGTAAGACTAGGGATGATTGGGGCTCAGACTTCGACTGAGACTGGGGCTGGGACTGTGGCTCATTCTGCTATTGTGGGGCCTGCGCCGGCTGCAATGTTAATCGCCATCGGTCAGCAGCTGCAGCAGCCAAAACAGACGTGCTCCAAATGTAAACAAAGTCAGCAGCCACTGACGATGCCGACATCGTTGCTGTTGGTATTGGTGTTGGTATTACTGTTGGTGTTGGAGCAGATGCCGCATTGCACTTGTTACCATTACTTAAGTTGCATCTGCCCGTCAAGCGGATGGCAGAGTCTGCCAAGTGGCAATGCAACTTCCCCCGCACCGACAGAAGGCAATTTTTGCGTGTTGCGCACATTTCCTATAAATACGCGCACTCATAGCAGTAAATCAAATATATATATATACTTATACAGATATGCATATACATATATAATACATCGTGTGGACTTGCATCGTGCAAATGCTGCTATCAATCAAGTTCTGAGCGCCAAGCACTTCGAGATACAATTGTATCTATAAGCCTCTTACATAATTGAGTCGATTGCTCTGACTGCCGCTGCCACTGGGGCTGGCGGTTGAGACTGAGGCTGTTGCAGCTTGCGCCTTGTTGCCTAGTTAAGTGGCGGCTTGTTAGGACTACTTAGGTGTAGTAGCCGGCAGCAGTGAATAGACAAATGAACAAATGAATTGAGTTGAATTTATGATTGTTGAGCATTAGACGCAAACAGCTCAATCATAACCATAAAACGATCTAAAGCATTATGTGCATCTATCGGGCAGCACTTGGATACAAATGGATATAGTTCAAATAAATCAAAGAAGGAAATGTGCAGGTGATCAAGGAAAAGAGCCATATAATTAGTGAATACTTGAAGATGCAGATATCTCAAGAATTATAATGCATGATACTTAATGTCTTAAGTATTAAAATTACTTTAAATGCTGCTTATATTTAGTGATTGACTAGAATCCTATGTGAAGCGTTTGCTAAGTAGAGAAAGCATATTTGAGAACATCGAATGTATCATTTGTTATCCAATTTGTATCAGCAATTTAGCAGCTAAACGACATTGAGTGACCCAGCCAGAGAGGTTTATCTAGACTATAATGAATGGGGACACAAATCAACAGCAGCTTCAACTGAAGTGTGGTGAAGCGCTGGCAGCTGATACCTGGGGCTGTTGATGATAATGTTGTTGATTTCGACGCCCAGGACGTAGGTGAGCGTATCATAAACATGAACTTCCGATGGCCGAGGCTTCTGTCCAAGTGGCAACTGGCCACATGCAACTGGCGAGTGCCACGAGCGGCTCAAAAGCCATTAAGTCACCTTACCCAAAAGCTGCACACTTGCAAAATGGAAAAAAAATAACCCCACACACACACATACAAATTTAGTAAGACGAGAATTGAGCAGCTGAACCCCGAACAGCTTGAACTTCAGAAACCTAAAACAGGTGCCATCTGGCCATAACAACAACAACAACAACAACTACGGTAACAACAATAAGTCGATGTGCCCCATCTGACGACGTCTTGAGCATATCCGCTATTCGTTAAGGAGCCCAAGCGGAAAGGCCGCACTCTGAATCCAAGCAGCAGCACAAGCGACCTTCACATGTTCATTATTTGTCTGTTATCGTCTTTTAGACCATATATCTACCTTGTCTGCGATGCGAACTACCAGACATTAACAATAGAATTAGTCGAAATCAACTCGAATACGCTTGAAATTGCAAAACTGTGTGCTTCTTATTTATGAGTTTGTTCCCATTTAAACCATAATTCTTGGATTTTTATGATTTCGCACAAATTCAACCTTGACTTGGTAAACAATATTGTGAATTCTATGCAAATACGCGAACAGTTTATCAAAGGATTTATCCAGCTCTTAACATTAATCATGTCTTTTATATGAATTTCTGTTGAATGGCAAAATCACATTAAAGAAATCTCAAAAGGATCCGGCATACGATATTTATATTGTAGACTGTATCCAAATGAAATTGAATACGCTTATTTAATGGTTAAAAATAATTGATGTAGCAAAATATTCCTTAACAAAACTGTTAGTGATGTTAGTCACAGATATTAGACAAACGAACAATTTAAGCTCTCGCCCTAAACTGTATAATTTTATACACCATTTAAAAATTGAAAAACTCTGCGCATTTGCCATTTTATTCACATTGATATAAACTTTTCGGATTATTCTAGTGAAGTTTATTGCCTTCAATGTCTGGGTTTTCATAATTAAGATGATTTATTATGCGAAACATTATTGTTTTGCGCTTGACCATATCGAGTTTAGGCCAAGAACGTTTTTGTTTACAGGCAAAAAATTAACAGAGACCTTAAGCTCAGTTCGCTACGGCCTATGGTAGAGATCAGGTTTTACTTTGATTATGTCATATGAAGAGCAGTAACTCTGCTCCGCCTGCACTTACAATATTCTCTAACATCTGCTGCAGAAACACACAATTTAACACAGAAACCCACACATGTATACGGTTCCGACATATCTAACAGATTGCATACAATAAATCAGCATCAAATGACGATTTAACCTAGGCTAAGAGCTGGCTCTGGCAATGCAAGTGCGAAAATTGCTACAAAATTTGTGACAGTGGGGAAGTGCCATAAAAAATTGCTATTCCGTAAGATATTCCTGGTTTCTTTCAGAAAACGCAATTGGGGAAAAGGCTTTTTGCCACAACATTCATGCCAAGAGGGAAAACCCGTTCAGCTAGAACGCAGAAGAAGTCGAAAACAGTTCCAGACTGGCTAATGTAACAATCCAATAAAATGAGCAAGAGTTGCTACATAACTTGTGAAAGCTAAAAGAATTCCATTGTAGTTGAAACTCCAACTTGTTGGGCGACCCTCGTCATTTGTTTCAGTCCATATTTCAAAGACTGTCGCTGCTTGCAGTCATGTTTAGCTTTCGCAGTCGCAGTCGCAGTCGCAATCGTTTTGTTTTTCACTTAATTTGTATTTAAATAGAAAACAAATGCAATTGGAAAACGATTCCAGAGCTATTTATATTAATGAGCATTTAAGCACTTATGAAATTGTGTATGTAACTTGATTACAACACGTCGTATGCTGTAAATTGTTCATTTGATCAGTCGACTGTTTAAATATATCTTAGCGCTATGCCATATAACAATAGGTCCAACGAATCGAACGAATCGAACTAACCACCTGCTGATGCTAGGAAATATCATTTACAATATCATCATTCACACCAGCTCCTAGGAAGGCACACATAACATAGTATTTATATTCTAAATGCATAGTGCACACAAATCAAAGAGACATAAATGTCATCGAAATGTCTAAATTATGACTTAACGATACAATATTATCGAAACGCTTCGACCCGCTGAGTTTTGGATAGACAAAATGATAGTTAGGAATTTCGAAATTTTACAAATGATTATTTTACATACAGCTTAGGCATAGCAATGCCTCTACGTTCTAATGAGTAATACACACAGCGGAAGCATTTTCTTTTAGTTGTATGGGGTATTGATTACATGAAAATCATCTATAATTCAGATACTTGTTAATCAAGCTTAGCCGGGTCTAAATCATATGCCATCAAACTTACCAAAAACAATTGTAAAGCATTTAATTGATATATAAATATGCTGTGAAATTTCAAATGAAAGCAAATCAAATATAATTTAAGCGAGCCCACTTAATAAACCGTAAAATTCTATCCACAGCTAACAACATTATACAGATCTAATGCAATAGATTTAATTCGTTGCGATAGAAACATATAAATGCAACAAAATATAGACAAAGCGTCCATTCTTTACGAATAACCAAGAGTCACAATGGCACTAAGTGGGTCTATACTTATAGTTTTTTGTAAGTAATTCATCTCTTTTTTTTTTTTTTTTTAAATTAAGCTGGATGCAATAATTATGATTATTTTTGAAATTAGACGTTTTGATGGTACAAGAAATTACCAGGATAGATGCCGGACTCCTTAGTACACCCGCTCCTACAAATTTGAGTTCATCATTGGGGACCGTTAACAATCTAGGAACCATTTGCATTAATTGCAATATCAAAATTTCGTATGAGACAAATGGTTTGAAGAAAGAAGTGGTCAAAGTCGTCGATTGGAACTCTACAAAAACTGTCGACAGTAGTGAAAGTGGAGAAGACGAACAGAATGTAATACATATTGAGCCTACTAGTGAGGAATCGTCTGAAGAGGAGACGACAACAACAAAGACAAAGACAACGACAACGACAACAGTAAACCCATTGCTCTCAACACCCAAACAGCAAGAGATCAGAACAACACCAAGTCCAATGG
Source organism: Sphaerogastrella javana (assembly GCA_037040025.1). Classification (NCBI taxonomy): domain Eukaryota; kingdom Metazoa; phylum Arthropoda; class Insecta; order Diptera; family Drosophilidae; genus Sphaerogastrella; species Sphaerogastrella javana. The sequence goes on along the minus strand of JBANCZ010000317.1, from coordinate 29,094 downwards.
ATGAGATTTGTAAAATTGATTCACCAATAATTCAACTGTTATGTCAAGTTGGCAACACAGAAACGACAACTGTTCGTCCGATCCTTGTGCAGAACACACCTCGTAAACGGGTTGGACCATTCAACCTAGACATGAAATGGATTTAAAAAGCCCAAAGTTATTGTTTGTCAAATAATAACAAATTGATTGCTATTAATATTTTATTCTATTTCCATTTTTATTAAATTAAATACTTAAAGTAGCTGAAAGTATTTAGATATAACTGGCATTCCGTGCAAATTTTTCTATCGGTTTTTCTGTAACCTCGTTCAACATTAGAATAGTAGTAGAACTAGAAATTGTGTTTACGACTGCAACAGAATTGCAAGTGATAACCCAATAATGGTTGAGCAATAAAACTTAGATGTTTCAATTGATTTCATAGCAAAAACATACCATTAAAAATGCTATCAAAATGTTATATAAGTTCCCAAAGACTATGTGTGAGCACCATTTGATGTTCAGTTACGGTTGAAGTATGAGGCTTATTACATTAGCTGCAGCTTTATTGGGTACGTTATTCATTAAATGTGTAGATCTGAGCTCGCAACTATTTACTTTTCCACACAGTAACCTTGTTGTCTTACCATGGAGCAAAGGCTTCGAACCACCAAGTACCCGATGCACCATGGATGAAAAAGTCACCGAACCACGTCTCACCATACAAAATATCTGACAATATTTAGGTACAAGCATATACACATGCACATAATTTAATAATGACTGTATGAATTTAATTAAAAGTTAAAATATATATACATATATGACATGTAGAATTTACATATCCTTTTTAAATAATAACCAGAGGTTTACCTTTATACCATAAAATTCCCCTTTACATACTTTTAAAACCATATAGAGGATACGGAGTCCGGTATTTTATTGCAACAAATAAAAAACTTCACATTGATATCTTTGCTTTACTCTTGTATCAATGTAGCTATTTATAAGTAGTAAATGCATATGTAGACGTCAGTTCTTTGGGCGTTTAAATACATTTTTTCGGGATATCGTACAAGCTATCATTAAATGCTACTAATTATTATTATATTTAATAATTATATATATTTAATAAGATCTATTCTTTTTAAAATGATTTTCGATGATTTTGTAGTTTTTCGATCCGTATTTGTAGACTCATTTAAATTTGTTTCAAACACTTCTTGAAGCATATCGAATTTAGTAAGAGCTCACATTATATTGGAAAATAAAATAGCCTATAAAATTGTATTGCACTTAAAAAAAAATCATTAAAAAATTCATCTTATCATAATTAAAAAGAGCCATAAATAAAATTGATTATTGCCACTTCGTTGGCATCAATGACGCTGCCCTATAAAAGCGACCCGTCCAAGATCAATCAGATCAGTCAATAGGAGCAACATGAAAGTTCTTGCGACAACCTTATTTGCATGTGGTAAAGTATATACTATCGTTTATTCAATTCAGAAATGAACTAAGAATAGTCATTGTGATTCTTTTAGTGGCAGCATTCGTAATGCTGCACTGTGCCAACGGTGCTCCACTGGCAGTGCCAGCACCGGCCCCAGAACCAGAACCAGAACCAGAACCAAAACCGGAGCCAGAGCCGGAGCCGGTGCCGTTGCCATTCCCGGAACCGCAACCAGCACCGCTGGCAGAAGCGCTACCAGCACCGCTACCAGAAGCGCAACCGGCACCGCTGGCGGAACCGCGACCGGTACCTCTTGCGCAACCAGCACCGCTTGCGGATCCACTGGCAAAACCGCTGGCGGAACCGCAACCAGCAGCTTTAATGAAGCCTATGAATGCATTAGATGGTGATGGATTTGTGCAGCTATCCGCTTATCCTGAAAATTTAGATGCTGCTCCATATTTAGATATCTAATCTATAACAGTTGTGGCAATGGGAAGGCGAACATCAATAAAAGTTTAACTTATTCCTAATACCCTAATAAATTGTATCTAATATAACTCTCACACAGCAAAGGCAATCAATAAATTGCATTTTGAAAAAAGTAAAGTAAACATTTTTGAAATTGAATGAATTTATATATAAATCGATTACTGATCAATTGTATAATTATCTTCATTAAGTCAAACGGCCGTTGTGTCATGTGGAATTGATTTCTAAATTATATAAACAAATTATGCGAAATTGAAATATCATTCCCTTGATTACGTTACCAATATATCCAAAATAAACCATAACATTTAGGCATATACAAAAACTACATTATACGCAGTATAAGCAATTCTTTTCATTTTTTCATGCAATTGCTAAAAGCTAATGACAGATATTTAGCCACTTCCCCAAACCGTTCAATGGGGCAAGTCACATGATATCCACACCGACCGAGAGACCAAGCAACCAAGCGACCAACCGACCGGATTTGTTTAAACAAAAAAAAACTACCAAGGTATGGAGACATGAAAAAAATCACTTACAAAGAGGAAGCGACAGCTACAACAAGTTTTATCAATGAAGTTACGAACCGAGCGGTATATAGTAAGGTTGACGATGACAAAAACAACGCTGGAAGCAACCACAAAACAATGTCGATGACGGGAGTGGCATAGACCACATGAAACCGCACAAAATTCATTGATCAATGGCTCGCCGTATGAATGGGTCTCAGTCTCAGTCTCAGTCTGAGTCTGAGTCTGAGTCTAACTAAAGTATGAGACTGCCTTCTGTCTGTGTCTGTCTGAAAGCTTTCGTATCTCAAGTCATCCGTTCACAGGCATCATTACAAACTTGATTTAAACATGGTCAGCGTATAAAAGACGGTTTCGGTGTTTTTTCTTCTATTTTGAGCGATTGTCGGTCGATCGTTACATTAGCCCACAAATGAGATACATTTATGTAGATATTTGAGATATCAATTTGCATGTTAACAGCTCGTAAGCATTTCAAAGAGTAACAGATTGGCAAAGCCTAATGACTCAATTTAAATATGAACTGTCAGGCTTTAGCGAAACGAGTTGGATCGGTGGCAGAATAGTTCTATAATCTCTATGGGAAACCTCTCGAAATACACACATATGTTAAACAATGTGATTATCATTATAATTTTGGCAACTGCTATAATCTTAGCAAACAGTAGCACTCAATGGATTCCCTTCTAAAAGGTGTAAAAGATTTAGAAGTCTCCTAAAAAGCAAACCTACTGGACAAAGCCTATCCTTCAAAAACCAATAACTTACCGATCAAAATGTTAAAGCAATTGTTAAGCATTCACCAGTATTTAGAATATATATATACTATACTATACTAAACTATGAAAGCAAGCAACAAAACACATGTCTTTTCTTATACCAATAACACTTAACAGTCTCTACTATATATCAGTCCTGAAGCATGAATCTTCTTATTTATATATGCATATATGGGAAGAAATCATTTAAATTCAGTGCGTATAGATCATTAATCTGATGTGTTTATCGATCACCTTTAATAATAAAATAGGCAAATCATGGGAAATGCTATAAATAAAGTCATGTCAAAAGGATGCGCTTTAGTATAAGCTGTTTTTTTTTTAAATAAATTGTTAACTATTAGTCTATTACAATTGATTGTTCAATATCCAATGATAAATTGTATTAATAAAATTTGATTTAATGGCATTTCTAGTGCGAATTTCAGATGTCCCAAACGTTTTTATGTGATCCACAAACCTCAATTTGTGGTTTGCTGCAATTAGTGTTTGCCATAATTTACAGCCAACTAATTGTATGTTGATAACCACAGATGTATAAATAAGTTGTATTTTATAAATTGGCAAAAACAATTAATACAATTAAATTGAAATAAATTATAAATCGTTTGCACTCATTATATGCGAAACAAAAAAATGCACATCAAAAGCGGCATAATTACAACCAATACAAGATCCACTTAATTATATTAACTAAACATTATTAATAACTTAGCAGTGCATAAAGTAAAAAAAAAACAATGTGCTACATTTAATAACGTACAATCAATGTTAATTGCCGAAAACAAAAAAAAAACCATGATAAAAGACAAAAAAGAGGCAGCGAGAATTTGTCGCTGGTCCATAAAAAATGAGGCAGCTGTTTGTGCATTAATTTATAATTATTTCTGCTGGCAGCGAAGGGTTAATCATAATAAGTGGCACTTGGTCTGGCGCCCAGACGACGTTGCTTTGCCTATGAGAAATATAAAAAGCAATTCAAATTCTGAACTGAACGAATATATGATACCCTTTTAGGGTATAATATGACAGTAATATGATATAGTCAGCTGCGTTTCATCTCTTTTAATTTTAGTGTTTACTATACTTTTGATCTAAGGTTTCATATTCTTATCTAGGTATATTATGAATTATAAGCTATCATAGTGTAGTGTATGAAATTACTGTCGCTGCACGCTTCCGTGGAGAAGACCAAACACGAACCAATTTTGTGGTCTGTTTCCACTGCTCCAAAATAAATTGGAAAACAGTTGTGTCAATTGTGCGGGTAGGACTGGCTCACTTTCAGCTCTTAGCTGAGTCAACGATGTATCGAAAATTGCATAAATCTCTGTACACCTAGATCTAATTTTTTGTTTTGTTTTTGTTTTAACTCGTACTCGTATTTATTTGCAGTCAACATCATTAGAGCTAATCAAGTTGAATGGTCTAATCAATGTGGTTTACCCGCAATACAATTTCCACTCACACTTTCATGTTTTCACTTTCAATCAGTTGATTGAAAACAAATAGGGGCGAGTGTATGTGTGCAATGGAAACCGCAAAAATGGCAAAACAACAATTACAAACAACGAAACGAAATTGCAAAATTAATGGAGTGAAATTAGAAAAACGTGAAAGCACCCAGCCCCAAACAATGACCAAACCGCAGAGATGGACAGGCGTGGGAGCATCGGGATAGCGCACGGCTTCCTACCTCAAGATGTGACAGTTGAATGCCCCTAAGGATGCTCTGAATGAAATGAATCAATCGAAAGACGACCCTAACTCAACTCAACACCCGATAACCCGAAGAGTAGGTATGATGCCTGACAGTAAGGGGTGCTTAAACAATCAAATATTTAAAAAAAAAAATAATTATTACAATTCAATTCGTATTGTTTACAAGAATACACTGCATTCTAAAGAGCACTAAAACCTTTATAATGCGACCTTACAGTAGAGCATTTAAAGTACACTATGTCTCTACAACGAACAACTAAGCGACCAATCCTAGGGCAGCATAGTACGAAAGCAGAAGCAAGCGAGAAATCAAAAATCAAAATAAAAACAATTGGCTCGCTAATCTCTCAAGTTCCGTTATACTGTACGTACTACCTAATACACGCAGGTGTTTATGTGTGTGTGTGTAGTTATGAATGTATGCATGATTGTACAATGTACATACATAAGTGCAGACTTACGTATGTACATGTAAATATGCTGAATCGACTACGCATTCTGTTTCTGTTTCTGTTTCGCACTCTTGCACGATGATATTCTTATTTCGTAAGTGAGCGATGGACAGATGCATAAACAGAAACACGGGCATAATATAATCGATTCACCTGATTACTCCGATCAAGTATATTCATATATATTTTATAAATATTTGGCAGATCTATAGTCGTAGTAGACCCTTTGGATGCTTCTTAAGTACAGGCTCTGAAAACCATGACACAGGTGAAGTAAGTGAGCCGCAAAGTGATACAGAAAGAGACTTATCGACATTTCACGCTCGCGTGATTTGTACCCTACAATTTGCGAGTTGAGAGTTGCGATTGTTTAAACAATTAAACTTGTCAAGGGTCCAGTGCGAGGGAGAGAGAGTGAAAAAGAAAAGGAAGCTCACGCACATAGCAAACACGAACCACTGCGGATATCGATGAGGTCCCATTACGTGACCTAAGGCCCAGTGTTGCGCAATCAACTGATTAGGTTTAGCTGCTTTAATCCGATTCCACATTTCTCAGCTGATACAGGAACGATGCATAAAGTGGGTGAATTTAATTAGCCACCACCAAACTTGGAATGAAGTAGAATTTTCAAGAACTAGGCCATTGTGAAAGGCCTTTCGAGTGTTAAGATTAAATTGGCTGTTCTAATAACTATTCTTCTATACGTAAACTCAGCAGGAAGCAAGCTAAGCTGATTATCATTATGTTAAAAAGCGAGTGTTAAACAAATCGGAGAATGCTTGAGCAAAGCTCTACCTTCTTTTAACTAGTATTAGATTTATATAACGGCATTCTTGGCTGTATATATAACGAACATACGTAAGTTTCCAATATGCTTAGTAAACCTAAAGTTCTTCCGAATTGCAACGCAATAAATTATGAACATAATCAGCTTTATTCAAATTGAAAGCTTTTAAATAAAAAAAAAACTTTGCCAATAAATTGCATGGCAAATAAAATTAATCTCAAACCGTGCAGGCGAAACTTTTAATTTGCATTAAATGCAGATGTAAACGAACAAAAAATACAATATAATTAATAGACTGACATTAAAGTTAAAAATTAAATTATGTTTTTCCATAAACGACTGAAAAATATTGAATTTTCGAATTGAATATAGTATTTTAGTAAGGAAATCAATAATAGTATACATATACATTTGCTCAAGAACCTTTGGCCAAATATTTATTTATAAAAAAAAAAAATAATCAGCCGAAAGCAAAGTGTAAAAATAACATTAACAAATGAGCTTTGATTTGTTTATTGAGGCGACCAATTAAATAGCTGTGTTTATTCTTCATTTTCATTTCGCTTTGAGCGGATATCATTGATTGATAAGCATCATCAAATGACAAATTAATTGATTGAAAATGAGCCAAGAACGGGAATTAAATAATGCTTTGTGCCAAAATAAATCCTCAAACGTGTGCCGCCGTTTCGTCTCTCTATCTAACTGTCTATCTGTCTGCCTAACAGTATGTCTATTTGTCTGATTGACTGACTGACTGAATGACTGACTGACTGACTGTGTGTGGTCACTTGGCACATCCATCGATTAGAAATTGATACGACCAGTAAATTAATTGCACAACGATTGCGTTTCGCTTTTACGCTCTTAACGCAAATGGATTTTGGCAATTGCCCACAAAGAGCCTGAGCTCAACTCAAAAATGGATTTTCGACAAAATCCTTTCGATTGAGAGAGATAATTAAACCTATCGGTGTGTGTTGGTTAGGTAAGAGAGAATTAATTATCCAAAAGGTATTTTGTAATGAAGGTCTCCAGTCTGTACTTACACGGCATGTGAAGTCTATTACGTTAGTTCAAGCGAATAAACTTGGGGAAAATAATCCTACACACATTTGTATGAGACTATCCAATTTTACTCGTCTCTCCTCTCTTTACAGTTGTGAAGTCAAAGACTGCATTTAGACAACACTTGGGTCTTAAGGGCGCACACCCTTGTTAATAAGTACTAACAGACACTCTACTCTTAGAGCACCGTAGAGCATAGCAGGTACATGGTAAGCCTGTACACCTGGCAGAGCCCTCTCTGACCAACACTCGAACGCTGAGTGTCAACTACTTAGGCAACACTCAGTCGGCTTTTGCTCACTTTCGAATGACTTTTTGAATCGATTGCGATGACAAAAGAAATTAAATCGCATTCGTTGCGCCGCAGGACAGGAAACGGAAACGTATAGTATACGCAAGCAACAACAAAAAGAAATAAAAAGAAAACCGGGCGAATAAAAGGAGAACGCGTTACGTCCTTTGAGGAACTGTATCATGCGGAGTCTTTGTACTGCCTGAAGTGAGTTTTATGAATGGATTCTGTTTTTTTTTTTATTCTATTGGCAAATTGCTCACACCAACTGAATAGACCAATAGAGGCAGAGGCCCCAGAGCCGCCTACACACACTGATAGAAAATTCATTTCCATTTATTGTTTATTTGAAAATATTTTAACTCAAGCCGAGTCTCAGTTGCCGTTCGACTAAACGAAAGACATCGGCTGCCTGGTACTGACAGCTGCCTTAAGACAAGGCACAGTTGATAAGAGAGTCGAGCGTCGAACGTTGAACAGTGACAAAGTCAAATAGAAAGATACTTGCCGGCTAGATGATTGTTTACTTTCATGCTGCTCTTGCTGTTGCTCTTGTTGCTATTGTTATTATTTTGTAGCCTACGAAAATGTTGCCCCTGGTTAAGGGTCGAGGTCGTGTGTTTGTCTTGAGCTTTTCTGGGTTAATTTGAGTTGCCCAAACAAGCAAAGCCAACAAATATTAGCTCGGGAGTAGAAGGATTCAAGTACTACTATATATACAATATATATGGAATACATATATCAGCTCATTTGTGAGGGCATAGATACTTCTACAAACAATATGAAAACATCAACATTTAGACGCAAATATCAGTTGGCAAGTTTAATTGTTCTAAATAAACAAAGAGAACATCTCTAGATTCTAGCTTCTCACTTCTTGAATTTAGCTTCTAGCACTTCCGGCTATGCAGTGCCATTAAAACTTTGTTTTCATTCAAAGCAGACTGAAGAAGTGGCAAAAGTTATCGAGAAAAACGTTCGGTTATAATAAATTTGATGGCTGAGCGACAGGTAGAAGAAACAAAAAGTAAAGATAAATTCTCGGTTATATTTGCCAGGACTTTTATTATCATTGGATTGTTTTCTACATAAGGAAAAGCGATTAATGCTTTCGATGTGATTCAAAGAATAAAAAAAGGCAAATAGTTAAACGATAAAAACAAGACATATGTATAGCCTTGACGTATGTTCGCGAGACTGTGAGAAAAATAATATAATTCGAAGTGGAATAGAGTGCTATCTATGCCTTTATCAGTATATGCATATTTTTATTAATAGGCAAATTTGAAAAATAAATTCAATCAGACAATGGAAACATATTGTTCGATAGAGTTTCACTATTTCCATAATAAACATTTGATTGGCAAATAAACACAATTTGTTATCTTAGCCGCTTAGCGGAAATGCGAATCGTCGTTTCTATTTGTGCGTTGCTGCTTTTGTTGATGTCTATTTGTGTTGTCAATTATCAAGATTGAATTATAAACATACTCCCATAATGTCAATATGAACACAAACTACACACACACACACACACACACACACATACTAATATATACGCATAAATCTGAAACGAATTCACACAATGACTGTCATTTTGGCTCGTTTAATGCCTTCAAGCGAGATAAGCACAAACTTCCTGCGGCTAAAGTTTTCCCCTTTTAAACAAACAGTGGCGAGGCAGCTGTTGCACCTACGACTCCATGCCCCCTCATCAAATAATATGAGTATTAATGGCAAGTGTGAATTATGTCTACTCATCAAAACGCACAATAAAATCGCATAACAAACAAATATCTTCTACGAGGAGTCTTTGATATACTTTTGCCTCTGCTAGAACGTTTCAGTTCAGACTATAAACAAAATGTGAAATTGGGGTTAGTTAAATAGATATATCAAATTTTTAAGTAAATATATAAATATTTGCATTGCATTCGATTCGCTTTATAGCTGACTTTGCTTCAAAAATTGTAATAATATAATATTGAATTCAAATTATCTGTTTGTTTGTTAAATCTATTTAATACCCAACAATGATTCTACAATATAACCTCAAATTTAATTTTCCAACTGATTTTCTAATTGAGTATACCCTTTAAGAGTACGCAGTAATTTGAAATCGTGCTATTTTTTGGGTTATAGCTGTCATCGACAAGACAAAGTGGGGCTGGGTATGGTGTAGGCGGAAGTTTTAGGGGAGGTGCCAGGAACATGGCCATGCCATAAAGAAAAATGCTGATAATAATGCTGGCAAAGATGTTCACCAATGTGGCTAAGGCTGATGATATGCGAAAGATATGTAGATATGTCGTTGTTGACGTGTTGCTGTTGTTGTTGTTGGGTTTGTTGTTTTGGTTTATTTTAATAAAAAATGTTTTGTCTTTCGTGTTTGCTTTTTATTTTTTTTAATATATATTTTGCGGTTTGTAATGAATTGTCGTGTGCCGTAAATATAAATTTTATATTCATATTTTGTCATATTTTTTTTTGGTTTTTTGTCAAATTTAATTTTGTATAATTTCATGTTTGATTACGTGACAAATTTGCTGAGTGCCAGTCATAAAGATAATGTCACAGAAAGAGCTATAGCTCTTGTCTTGATGAAGTCATGAGAGCGGCATAAAGGATTAACAGCTTAGGTTATTTTACAGTACAAGGAAACGAATGGCACAATGTGTTTAAAGCAACAACTGGTGGCAATTTAAATGGTAAGTATTGTATAAAACTACCATATCAATATTTAAACAATGAACTTGTTCTCGTTTCAATTGTAATCGTAGCTACTTAGATAACAAATAATCTTATGGTGCCAGAATATTGCCTTAAATATAGTAAAATGGTAAAAAATGCAGCATATCGATAATAGTTCTTAAACAACAAACTTTCCAGAACCGAGAAAAATGAACACAAAACGCTATTTAGAGCATTTTCTATGGCTGGTAATAAAATTAATAAACTCGAATGCATGGAATGTAAACCAAATAGAAATGCTGAGAGGGAATAAAGGAACGAAAAATGTCGAGCAAACAGAATGCATATCATAAATAACGTTTGAGCTCCGAAAACCGAAAGTATGCATAAATCTGTCAAACGAAACGCTTTCAAGCAGCGCCGCTTCACTATGGATCTGCGTCTGTGTCTAGGTCTTGGTCTTTGACGGGGTCTCGGTCTGGGTCTGGGTCTGTGTCTGTCTGTGGCTATTTAGGTGCCATGAAATGCGACACTTTTGGTCTAAACGATTTCCAGTTAACATGGGCTAGTGCACAAATTAGAGCAGCCAAACCGTCGACAGGTAGTCAACAGGTAGACAAAAGCAATAGCCGACCTAGAGATTGCGTCAACGAGGCGCCCTGTTTATTAGGGAATGCATATTTCAGTAAAAATTCCACAATATGATTTACAATGCAATAAAGTAAAGGTTTCAAAATAGTCAAAGGGTTTGCTAGTCTAGTCATAAAGTATATTTGCATAGTTAGCAAGAGTTTCTGGAAACTGTAAACAATTCTACACATGGAAAATATACTCTTAAGCATGTGCCTATTGTATATAATATTATGTATTTTGCAATAGCTGCAATGCCTTTAGTTCTGCTGTAAAATTTGTCACGTCAATTGGCTATGGCTTTTGCGTAAGAGTCAATCCAACATACGATCATTAGTTCCCGTTCCCACACACACTGGCTGAAAACAATGTCTCATTTTCATTATATTATTATGATGCATTCTCTCCATCTCTGCTCAATGGCTCTCTCTCTCTCTCTCTCTCTCTCTCTCTCTCTCTATCTCTCTTTCTTTCTCTAGGGCTCCCTATGTTTCTTTCTATGTGTCTGTCTTCATCGTCATATCATTTTCACATCCATCGTATCCCACTCGCATCTAACATCTCTAACATCGCTCCCATCTCGCATATCGCATGTGTTATTATGATTTTCAACGCTTCGTACTGCGGGCACACGCTTTCATTTGCGTTCGGAAAATGACCCACTTCCGGATTAACATGCTCTGTCTCTGGACAGACAATAACTTTTACTGTCACTAGTCTTCACTATTGTTGTTTTAGTTTATTTTCATTTGTCCATATATTATTTTGGGTGGGGTATTAGGGCATTGTCTCTATACCAATGCTATATCTTGAGTTTTGTAACAAAAAGCAAATCAATGAAAAAGTAATACAATGCATACATAAAAACCAAGTGTATAGCTTAAATAATTATAACTATATAATAATAATACATAATATTATAATTATTATTGAAATATGTTGTCATTAACTTATTACCTCATTAGTTCAATAAGTATTAATACACTTATGCAAATTAACTCTGCAATATCTCATCATCACATCAAATCATTCTTTATAGATCAATCAAGAGGAGCATTTAAATGTATAAAATAATAATGTATAAAATTTTGAAAAATTCCATATCTAAATAGTGTATGAAAAGTTCGTTGAAACACGAATATATCTCTGCAATATGCAGCAGCGGAACAAGAGCTCCAGAATGAAATTCAATGGGTCAGCGATGGTACTAAGGGATAGGGCCAGAGTATTTTTATTTTTATTTTTATATTTTCATTTTTATTTTTATTTTTTTGTTTGGGATGGGGCTAATGATGTTGTCGCTTCGCGTGGCCCGAGTAGATGTTGATAATAAACATCCGGCTAGTGGCATAGTGCATAATTGTTGCATGTTTGTTGCATTTAATTGTAATTTATTTGCCATGCCATACGCGGCGAATAGAAAAACAAAGAACGGAAGCAAATATTTTCCGGTGGAAGCAGCAGCAACAGGCAAAACAACAAAAAAAGAATCTAAAAGACAGTCGCAGAGAAAGAGAGCAAGATAGAGAGACGGAGAAAGACAGATAGGGCGCGATAGAGAGCATGTGCATTGATTGATTACAGGGCTAGCTCATGGGCTTGCAGCTTCTGTTCAAGCATCTATGTTTAAAGGTTGATATATAAACATATCCGAGCATTTAGCTGCATACCAACAGCAAAACTGCGAACTGTCAATTGGCCTAAAGCGACATCGTTTTGTTGCATTGCCAAGTTTGTTCGCATTTCGTCGGCATTACTTTAAAGTAAAAGCGAAATACCACAACGCAGTCGGCAGTCGATAGTCTGCAGTCTGAAAACTGCATCGGAATCGGAATCAATCGAATGGGCCCGAGACAATCAATCATCAAAGGCGCAACAGAAGCCAGCGAAAACTTCAGAAGGCAAAGCAAATTGCCAGCTAATTTCTGCACAATATACGAAATGCGAGAAATGCCAATGTACAGGCCGACAAAAGGAAGCTGCACTTCCTATGCCCGTGCTCAGCACCTGTGTGTGCCCCAATGAGGCATCAATCAGCGACCCAACAACCATTTGGAGCGACCCAACCTCTCCAGCCGGCGCGATTGCTACAGGGCATAGGCAAGGCGAGGGCCCAGAGGCTTCGGGTGCGGCACAGTTTTCACACTCTGCCTGGCATAATTGAGTGGATGCTGCTGCTGCTGCTGCTGACTGACTAAGCAAAGACAAACACATGCACACACACACAAATAAACCCATATACGAACTCGCATACACTAACAAACACACACACACAGACATACTAGGTATCAGGCAAAGGCAGTTAATTAGCTCCAAGTGGAGTGGGAGCCCTCAGTCAATTCGGGCATGTGGGTAAAATCAAAGCGGAAATTGTTTATTAAACAAATCCAATGGTAGAAGCAATATATGTATTGTACATACATATAGTATATACGTATATATATGTATGGCATGTGTGAAGGTATAGGTAGAGTCCATTACAACAGAAAGTGTGGATAATGTTATTTTAATTGGCTTCTGGTATTTCATATGGTGTGGTAATAACTGCATAGACTCCCCATATATTTACCAAGATTAGATTACATAATAGCCGGTTGTCATAATCCATCGATATGCAACTTTAACAAGCCGAGATCGAAAGAATATATATTGTAACAAATACAAAACATGCACACACGCCATACGAAATATTCTTAAATATTTCGATAATTTAATAATCATATTCGTTTAAAGATAAAACTTTAGATTTAGCAAAAACATCGATTCATACCCATATTGATCATTCAAATTGATCATAAAATACTAAATTAATAAATGATTTACCACAAGATTTAAACGTAAAGATTTCGACTATTTCGCAGCGTATAAAATTTGACTTCCCCTAAAGAATTACTAAAAAATTCGAGCCTATTCATGGCAACAGAACTTGTTAAAAACCTATGCGACAGGACGAATTCTAACATATATTTCTAATTATTCAATGAAACTGTCATCATCTCTGCATATACATATCTCAATTTTAGAGGGGCCTAATCAGGTATAAGTAAATGAAATTATTTAACTCACCGAACGCGGCCAACCTTGAGCTCAATTCGATGAAGCTAAACTCTTGTATACGGGAGAAAGAATAATATATCAGATCTTAGCCCCACATACATACGTTTGGTGAACGATATGTTAACATGATGCAAGTTTCTTCTAGTATAACAATGATGATTTATCATTCGATATAATATACAAGATTCGTAATTACTCTTGAGGAGAGATTCATTATTTACATTAAATTACAAACTTGCATCATGATAACGAACTGTGAACAAACGAGGTGACGCAGCACTCACATTTACTGTCACAATTCGTAGTTTGCCCTAATTACATCGAGTTGTATGTATGCCTAGCACATTTTGGGGAACTACCCTAACATGGCTCTTGGAAGGTCACGTGATCCGGATTGATGAGGTTTCCTTTTCCAAATGGCGAGGACGTCTGTTGATATACGTAGAATATGTTCCATAAGGAAGCTGTTTCCAAGTATCCAGCTATGTGTAGAAAATCAAACTGCGACCACGAACTGCAAAAAAAAAGAAATGCTCTTGTGAATCAAGAATAACTGTACTTAGCTCAAGATGAGCTGGTGTAGTTGCTGCAACTATGTGTTAGTGTTTAGCAGGCTGCGACCGAGTCTGCAGCTAAATATCCATTACGGAGCTTCAATTTAGTCCCCACATTTATATGGTTATCTTTATGTAATCCGTTGTTCCGATGTTAAACTTGTAAACGATCGAAAACAAATGTATCGATCTCTGAGATGCAATTACTTTGTCACTCTTGTGGCTCCCTGCGGCGATGCTGAAAACAGAAACATATGTAATGGCGAATCAAGTATAACTGTACTGTACTCAGCTTAAGATATCACCCTCTTCTCAGATTAAAGAAGTCGAAGGCGTCGTTTGGTCAACGCGACCAAGAAACACGCGGTTCACTATTGGCGCTGCGAAATTTCCCCTTTCCATTTGGTAAGCAAATTCAACTCCTTTATGAGTGTCAAATGACATTAATTTAAGAATATAACACATTATTTAAGTGTTTTTGCCGATTGTCAGATCAATTCAAGATTTGATTTGCGCAGAAAAACCGAACTGAATTAAATTGCGCAGTTGCGTCTACGCATTGTTCGAAATGACGCTGCATTCCAGTCGCTTCCAAAGACAAAGCAGAATAACGGAACAAGATCGAAGCAAATACGAATTAACGCAGTGTCCGTTTTGTGCTTGTCGTTGGGGAGTGCGAAAGAGATGGAGTGCAATTCGCATAGAGCGGTGCTCATTGAGGGGAATAGACAAAAGGGAATTGCCGATAAGCATACATTTTCGAACATCGATTTACAGGGTATGCACGGTCGTTGTTTATTATACGTCTAAAATGTAATTGAACTAAAAATGTTAAAAATCCAAAGCTGTTAAAATTGTAACAGAACTCTGTTAATGTTTCAGATTTGACTCATATAATGAATATATTCATAAATAAGTACAAATGCATATGTGACATATGTGACTGATATTGCCAAATGAAATCAAATTAAAAATCTAATTAGGCAGCAGGTGGTTAATTATGAGCACGAAGTGCAAAAATTCACACCATAAATCTATGTGGGAATTTCAAATAATAATGCGAAAAGCAAGTCCCAAATGCCAAAAGCCAGCAGCATGGTATCTTTCAAATTGGGATTTCTATCTGCAGAAAAGCAAAAGTTGAGCATGAAAAGTGAAAATGTAGTGGCAAAACTGAGAGCTGTGAGCTGAGAGTTGGGCCTATTGTGAAAAAATTGTCAACATCCGCTCGAGAAGTCACATAAAACACTATAATAAACATCAAAATTCTCCCACACATCGAAAACTTGAACTAAAATTTAAAAATTCAATTTATGCAGATGAAGTCTTGCGCCTGCGCACGCGCCAAGACGCCAAAAGCACCAGCTAGTAAAGTGGAATGTGGGTGTGGATTGAGTGGGCGCAGTGTTTAACTAGAGCCAGTGGACAGTGGACAGTAGGCAGTAGACAGTGGACTGTGTGGATGGTGGGCAGTGTGTGTGAGTGGGTGGGCGCATCGGATATGGATATGGGCATGGGTAGGTGTCTCCGCTTAATTGATAAAAATGCTATGGAATTAGGCGCAAAATACATGAAATTTGCGTGGTGTCTGAGCTGATATTGAAATAGCTTCCACACACACACACACACACACACACACACAAACGTTACCAAACGCCGCAAATGGGCAAAAGTCATTTGGACTGGGCTGTAATCAATGTAAGAGCTTATGCGATATTGAATATGACCGTAGAAGGTAAACGGCTTGTAAATTGTTTTGTTTATGCGTCTTTAAGCTTCAATTTGACCGAAATGCGGGCGCAAGTTTTTACTCAATACTAATGATAATTATGATTAACATTAACATTAGCATTATTATTGTGAATGGTACAGTAGCAAACAATGTGAACAAAACAAAAAACTTTCTATGATGCGAGCAATGTAAGAGAAACAGCAACAGCACCCACAATCTGTACATCATTACATCATCATCAGCATATCAACGCGAGATCAACTTCCGTTTTGCTACGCAGCGAAAGTTATCAACAACTCATTACAATCCACAATCAACAATCCACAATCAACCATCAACAACAACAATAACAACAACAACAACAACAACTCGTTTCAATGAAACAGACTCAGACTACGGGTAATTTCAAACGCCGAAACAATGACACATAAATCGCTAAAAACACACAGAAAAAGAAAAACACATTGGAAATGAACGAGAAAAAAAGCGAGTGAATATCAAGCGTAACGGGAAAATTATCTACAGTCACCCCCCATGATATGATGATATATGTATATGGTATAGCCATATCCATACAATGCTATCTACATATGCTTATGCATTCTCCCAACCTGATAGCAAATGTGGAAAGTTGCAATGATGATGTTGCCTCTGCCAATTGTCTGGCAATAGAAAGCAAGGCAACAAGTTGCACACGAGCTGCCACAATTGCTGTCTCTGTCACTGCCTCTACCTCTGCCTCTGTCTCTGCCTCTGTCTCTGCCTCTGCCATTGCCACAGTCCCTGCCACACCGTGTCCTATTGAGTTACCAGCTAGTAATGTGAGAAAAGAAAATATAAGTGCAACGTTGACACAATTGTGACTCCGACTGAGATGGAGATGAAGACGGAGACGGAGATGGAGATGGATCCGGAGATGAAGATTGCGATTGTTACTCTGAGTGCCAGACCTCTGCAGCAGATGAACATGAAAGATGTTCGAGCGATTGTCTGCCAAACAGACAGACAGACAGACAAATCCAAAGCGATTGCATTAGTTCCAATTGCAGTTGCGAATGGAATAGAATGGAATGGAATGGCTCAATAAACTTGTTGCACATACGCTTAAAGTTCCTTAAGTATCTTAAATGGTATGCTCTTATAATACAATCGTCAGCAAATATACCATATCACACTACAGACCCTGTAGTGGGTCATGTTTTACAGATGTTAAATGCACTCAACTAGAAAATTGTTTAACAAAAATAATAGTTACTGCTACTACTTTTATTCACTGACAGAGTGCTTTTAAACACATATATAAATAAATATTTTTGTTTAGTGTAAATTATAAAATTATAGATTTATGTTAATGTATTATTAAAGAAGCTTTATAAATATCTATAATTATTATAATATTATAAATTTAATTATGAAAACGTTTCATTTACATTAATCCTTAAATAAATAATGCCCCGAAAATATTTAGATCATATTCCTACCTTTGTAAGTTGTTTTTGTTTCGTTTTCGTTTTCAATTTTGATTTCTCATTTGCTTCTGCATTCGCACTATTCTGCTCTATGCTTCGCCGTCCCTTGACTATTCGCCGTCCCTTGCATATAACCCTAGTAACTATCCAAGTAAGCGCCGTAAATTGGAATGAGAGAAACCAATAACACTGCAACAAGACGCACTTAAAATACTCTGCACTTGTGTGCGCTTTCATATATTTGAAAGGCATTTAAAGCTATTCAAAGCTGTTGCGAGTTTCAATGTACTTTGAATTCAAAGAGAAATGAATTGGGCACAAAAGGAAGTCGAGAAAACCATACGAATTTGCAGGCAAAGGCTAAAGCAGCAAAGAAGGAAAATGCTGATGCACTTAAAACTACCCTGTGCAAAAAATATATTACTAATAATGGATAATATAAATAATATAGAAAAATAATAGTATTTATAAAACTACGCAACTGTTTGCATTGTTAAGGCATCCACTACTTATTTATTTTCTATATAATATTTATATGATATAAATTGTTAATTCTTATTTGCTCGATGCTTCGATCCGAACTACCCAACCCGTTCGGACTATCCCGAATAGTTTTCTGCCTTTAGTCTTAAGTACTCTAAAATCGACAAACTGAACTCAAATTTGACAACAAGTAGAGAAGAACAACGGAAATGGCAACACCGCACATTAGCTTTACACTATCATTCTCTTTTGGTAGTTGATTTCGCATATCAGAGCTCAACAGAATAAAAACAAATGTTGAATAATTAATTGAGAATAAGCTTGTCTTTCTCATTATGAGCTCTTAATAAAAAGTGTAAATAAATGTAAAAAAAAACATTAAATAAAAGCAAAAATCGCTGTTAAATTCTATATAAAACATTTATTTCTTTTTAATTTCTGTTATATTAAAGTGCAATTTATTGAAAAGTGCAAATTATTTAAAATAAACTTGAGGTCATGTTCATGTTCCTGCTGAAACAGATATCATTTCAATCTACTATTTGTTGATATTATACCATTCCATGGATCAATCGTTTGATCTTGCCAATAGAACACTATTTCAACCATGACAGATCCGTTTGCTATGCTTGTATCGAGATATACGTTCCATGAAATCCCAGACAAACATCGAATTTGACATTTGAAGAGGTTAAATCAGCGCTGTATTTGGTGGGCTTAGCAGCTACACCCACATTTATATGCATATAATGTAATCGGGTCTTTAAGATTATTACATGTTCACGTATTCGAGTAGCATTGATGTAGGTCGTCGTCATCGTCGTCGTCGTCGTGGTCGTGGTCGGGGTCTCGTTTGCAACTCAACGTCATCAATTGTGTGCCATTTATGGCTACAAAATCCAACATATGGTAAAAGAGACTACAATAAATGTGGATTTGTATGAGTATAATAAAACATCTTTTGTTTTTATGAGCTTCGAGACAAACAAAAAACAAAAAAAAAAAAAAGTAAAGAAGAACGCCCGCACAAATAAAGCAAATATATAAGTATATATGGTATATATGGTATATATATGACGACGTTGATGATGACATAAGCTGTTATTTTTCACAATTTTTTATGTAGTATTCGGAGTGCGACAGCTGATGCCAACACTATATAGTATATAGAGTACATATGGTCGAATATGTAGTTTGTCCATACAAAAGATGCCTTTAATTCTGGTCGAAGCTCAGTTCCATTTTGGCAGCTAATTAATGGGAAGCCCGACAGGTTGGCGCGTGTCAACTTCATTTCCATCATTATAATCATTTTTTGTGGTCTCTTTGAAATTTCCAGAAAAAGCCAGACGACTTTTTTTTAAGTAGATATTGAATGTTGTTTTAAGAGTTTTTTTTTTTTTTTTTTTTGAATGGTTTGCATTTTGGTGATTGTTGCATTTGCATCGCGTGGGCTTTGCCGTTTGTTATTGGCCTCAAAAACCTTATGTGCGTTGGTCGAACAGCGATCGAACAGATGAAAGAAAAACCGTTTCATTCATAGAGTCCAGAGCTTTTAGATATAACACTTTAAAAGTTTCCTATTGATAAAAATAACCTGTGAATGGTGTTTATGTTGTAAGACTCAACCTAAAGGTGTTTACGACCCTAAGAACTATGCATTTGCATAAGAATAGAATCTAACCGGATGGACAAATTTAAAGTTGATGTTGTCCAAGAGCTTACAGGGTCTCACAAAAGCATACTAATGGGTAGCTAGTGAGCTCATAAATTATAGCCATATGCCATGAGTATTTTCAAATGAAATTTACACAATTTTAGCATGTAACAAATTGAAAGAATTTCTATGTTTTATTAGATTAAGCAGACCCAGTCATTATCATAAATGCCATCTAATCGCTATCCGGACAGACGAACTACCATTACAGCTGATTGCCAAAACTTTCATTTGGCTAAAAGACAACGCAATTTGCAGCTCAAGGCGCTCTTTTCAAATGCCGGAGCGCCAGCTTCATAAATCATTACCAAAATGAATGGACTGACAGAATGACAGTTGGACAGACTTACTGAATGACTGACTGACTGAATGACTGCATGAGGCTGCTGTTTGGCATGTTTTTGAGTGACCCGAACAAGGCCAAAAAAATGTCACCAGCTCAGAGCATAACACTTTGTAATAACGTTTCCAGAGCACAGACCCCGAGGGGCTCAACAACAAACGGAGGCAGCAGCCTTTGCTGTGTTTCAGTCTGGGAACACGCCTTGGTCTCATTTTTTTTTTTTCAATTTTTTTGAATCAACAAACCATAAAACGCACTTAACCCACTGTGTACGAGCACGAGTACTTCAACAGTTGCTATGCTCTTTCCAAGTCCCTCTCTCCATCCACTGCGCAACTAGATGACCAAACAAATTGAACTCGCTCCACTGCCTCAACCCCTTCCCGTTCCCCTGCCCACAGCTAACGCTTTGTGTTCAATTGAAAACTCAGCAAGTTTTCAAAACTTGAACGGGCTGGAGTGGTGGGTTGATGCAATGGGCAGTACTCCACAGATATAGGGGCGTGTGGAATGGACATGGGGATCACAACACCACTGGACTCCGCGGTGCCAGTGCCGGCCGGCAATTGTTTTGTCTGTTCGAAAAACGCTGATTAAAGCGAGTTGCTGCGGCTTGGCGGCCAAATATGCGCCTCGGCCTCTTGTTATTACGCGCATTGTTGTCATCGAACTTGTAACCGGCGCACTTCTGATACCCTCACCCATCATGGCCACATCAGCTATGCAGTGAAGCTGGCCGGAGAATACATATAGCGATTATCGATATCAGTTATGGAAGTCGATTACTGAAAATACTAAACACCACGGAAAATACTATACTCAACCAAAAATACTTAATGCAGGGTTCTTACTGTCAGACAAAATCCGAAATGTAAGATACATATTATCAGATTTCTGTTTATTATTATATTATTATTACTATTATATTATAAGTATATGGAAATTCAATTTACTTCAATCTCAGTTCGGACAGTGTATTCTTTAGGCGACTTAAAACCGTTTGAATTTAGTCATTGTTTTTGGTTTTATTTGGGTTAAGCGCTCCAGCAACCGTCAAGTCATGCATGGCCAGTAGTCGACCAAAGAGTTGGTACTGTTCCTCATGTTGTTTATGTTGTTGCTGTTGTTATTGCTGGTGTTGCTGCTGAAAGATCAACAATCGACGCATTGCAGTTCTTGCAACGGTTCTCGGAAGGCGTCTACGACTCCACGAAGATTAATGGCTGAATGCTTTGCCGGGGGTATTATGTCTTAACATATTTGGAATTTTAATTTGATTTGTGGTTATTCGTTTGGTTTACTCTCGCTTTAGTTCACTGAGCATCTGCGGTGCGTTTCATTAGGCGTGAATTGTGTTCTGCGTACCGCCCAGACCTAAGTAGTTAATATGGGGTTTATGCCACATTCAAATTATGGAAATTATTACGTATTTATAGTAATTGTAGACCAACAAAAAAAAAAATAGCTTGAGCTTGAGTTTGTCTTTCAAGCACTTCTTCCCAAATAAGAATAGAAATAGAAAATTCTTGAAATTCTTTTTGAATGCCTCAGTGAAGTTCCGAAAACATGTGGGTTATGTGTACCATATGAAAATCAAGGGAAAACCTTTTCGTTTTTTTCTGTGGAAAACCAATGCTTAACCTGAACGAAATTTGCATATTTTGCAGTCCAACAGAGCGAAAAGTTCCTTTGAGTCCACTGTGCGCTATTTAAAATTTAATAATATATACAACATCCACGTGCTCAAACATTCAGTACACATATATAAATAGATATATAAAGGGATCTTAGGCCACATTAGAAATAACTTAGTACAAGCCCAAAGGGCAAAGGTTCCAAGGGAACAAAAACAGTGCAAATACTTTTTTTTCTTAATGTATCCAAATGGAGACATATGTTCGGGCAGTGGCAACTGCAGAAGCTACCAAGTTGGCTTTTTGTTTGAACGAACGGAAATTATTATTAATTGCTTGGAATGCCAGGCCCACGACGCGGCCTATAACAAAACAACGGCTCCATTCAGCAGCTGCCTGCAGCTCCAACATCAGCTACAGCTCGAGCTTCTAATGGCTTCCGTTGGCGTGGCAGCTTCTGGTGTGTTTTTCTAATCACTCCGATGACGTCAAAAGCCGTTTATTCATGGCCAAAACGCGGCGAGTTCTTGGCCTCAAAATTGATCCAGCTGTGTGTGTATGTAGCGTGTGCGATTGTGTGTTGGTGTATTGGGCGTTCTGCGTGGACTGTGTGAATTATTTGGAGTACTTCAAAGTATCAGCGCAGTTCATTGGCCTTGGCCAACAGACGCTGTGGAGCGACAACAACATTTGACAGCCGCTCAGCAGACAGCGTGGGTAACAACAATTGCAGCAGCAGCAGCAGCAACAATTGCAACAGCAACATTAACAACAACAACAAACAGCCACAGGAATAACTACGTGT
This sequence comes from Sphaerogastrella javana, assembly GCA_037040025.1. NCBI lineage: Eukaryota > Metazoa > Arthropoda > Insecta > Diptera > Drosophilidae > Sphaerogastrella > Sphaerogastrella javana. The sequence goes on along the minus strand of JBANCZ010000317.1, from coordinate 6,419 downwards.
TGAACTGGCCAAGCGTGACCAACGTTAATAGCAGGGCTCTGAGCTCTGTGTGCCCTGTGCTGAGAGCTGAGTGCTCTGGACTCCATTGCAATGCCAATTGCTGTTTGTCTAGGAGCCAAGGGAAATTTACACAATTCGCCAACGCCAACGCGTTGTATAGATGTATGTGTGTGAGTGTGTGTGTGTGTGTGTGTGTGTCATGTGGCCCTTTCGTTTCATATGACTGACTGCAGGGCGAATAAAAAAATGCGCACGCAGCCGAGTTGAAAGTGGAGCCGTAAACCGTAACTGCGAGGCGACTTGGAGCTCTTGGTGTTGCCACAGCCACATTGGACATGTTGCAGTTGCTGTTCTCCCCCAGCCGAAGTCAAGGTGCGCCAACGGTTGATACCTGCCAGCTGTTGTTGTGCCTCTGCCAGTTACAGCAGTTGTAGCAGCGTCTGTAGTGCATCTGGGAATAGCGCTGGATTGGGGACTCACTCTCTTTCTCTATCTCCCTTTCATGCTCTTACTCCTTCTCTTTCTCTTTCTTTCTCCCCCTCCTGTAGTTCTACGACGACAGAGCAAGCAGCTGAAGAGGTGAACGACTGACATTTGTTTAATTGTGTTTGAATGCCGGAACGAAACATGTCCAAGTCTCAACCAAATAACAAAGACATTGCCGCTGCAATGATTTGTACAAATAATTATAACGACAACTATTTAGATCTACATTGATTAAATAAAACAAAATAAAAAGTAGCGCTTAAAAAATTTTCCAATATCCGCCAATTTGCATTCACTTAGGTTTTAAGCGGAGCGCAAAATAGAGATGATACGTTTGACAAAAATGCAACAGTTGTGTCACGCCTAAATATCGATTAATGTATACTGCGATCGATATTTGTCGTGAGTTGCAGCCTTTGCAAAATACTGATTTGCGAATTTTCAAATTGAACTGCTCCGTAAAGCAATAATGCAACAAGTCAATAATACTAAATGCTATGGGCAGCTATCGATAATTAGGGGTTTTAATGGTTACAATTAGGGAAATATCAATGAGTTTTAATAGAAAGTCATAGTGAATTCAATACTGCTAATATTTGTTACATTTGCATCTATGTGCATCTAATCTACTTTTAAATAATGAACTAACTTAATTGGTTTATGTAATTTCAATGTCTATCGAGAACTACATTTATTTGTAATTTATGCCAAAAATTATGAAATTAATTAATGCCTTAAATTCATTACACATAGAGCAGCAGTTGTATAGCAAATAATTATATAAATTATATGATTTACATAATAGAACATACTGTTACGTAAAACAATTTTACTACATTTAATATTTTATGTATGTGTAATAAATGCTGTGACTTAAGAATAAGCTTTAATCGGTATTTAAATTGCATTCTCCGCTTGCATAAGGCAAGCAACGCATTTGGCTTCTAGATAATTTAATTTACTAAATCCGCTCACATTGAATTGAATGGCAACATGAACAAAACAAATGCACACACACACACACACACACACACACACGCACACAACACAAACACTTGTTTGCATTATATTGTATTTTAGATATAGTAAATGTAATGCGATATATCAGTGTTCGGTTATCGATCGAAATTGTCTATGCAATGCGCTTGTCGAAGAAATACCAAAGCGAGTAGTATAACACACTATATGGTATACGGTATGGTATATATGTATGTATATATAAGTATGTAATATATATTTAGCATTTATCTAAACGACTCGAATGATTTGTTTGTTGTCGTTATTCTTTTTCTTTTCGTGTATGCAATGTTTGTTTATTTTGACACGTTCAGTGCGTTCGTTGTTATTGTTTGATGCTGCTGCTGTTGCTGTTGCTGCTTCTGTTATTGCCACTGTTACGGCTTCTGTTACTGCTACTGCTACTTCTGTTGCTGTTGTTGCTGCTATTTGTCGCTGCGTTGGCGACTTCGATAAATAATTTTTTTGTTTGCTGTATTTCCGTATATTTTATATGTTGGCTGAGTGTAGAGTTATATCTTTTGCCCTTTTGTAGGCTGTGGATGAGTATTTTTGTATTTATGTATAATTTTTTGTTGTATTTTTAGGCACTTGGGGCTGGCTACTGGCACAGTTGATCTGTTTGTAATTTGTTTATGGCAACTGTTGCCTCGATTAGATGTTGGCGTTGACAGCTTCACAGTTGATGAACTCTTTTGAAGCAGCGACAACAGCAGCAGCAACAACAACTACAACAACAGCAACAGCAACACCAAGAGCAACAACAACATCCTAGTCGAGAGCAACATGTGTGGCAGTAATTTTTGTTGGTGTGCACTGTTTATGCCGCGTGGCAAGACAGCCAGCATGCGGCACGTACAACAACAACAATGAAACGAACAACAACAACAACAACAGCAATAATATCTTTATCAAGTAGAAGAAAAAACAAAAACTGTCTGCTCTAATGATTTTGACCCTGAACGAATTTGAAGTGGTTTCTGGCTGCTCTATGTAAACATGTCAGACGCACACGTTCCACAACCAATGGACTCCACAGTCCACATCACACATCCCACAATGCGCAGCTTCTTGCTTGCCTGTGTGGAATCCAAGGCGTGTGCCAACTACTGTGCACTAATACTAATACAACTACTACACACACACACGTTACGGATTTAGTAATTGCAGCGAATGAGTTATAAATTTGCTGCCTGCTGTCCAATATCAACATGATATCCGTGGCAGCGGCAGAGCCAGAAGCAGCGCAACGAAACGAAACCGAAGAAATTGTTTTTGGGTTCAGTGATATCGAATGGAAGGTAGTCTTGAGTTGGGAGGGGGGAGGAGAAGTTTAGTTTATTGCAGGTGTTGATTTAATACGCAGCGATAAAAATTGAAGATATATGATAGTTAGAGAGTCATATAGAGATTATATAGAAGCTGGAAGCTATTCATATTCTTTGTGATTAATTGATCGTTGTTTTTCTTCAAACGTTCACAATGAGCGTCTCGCTGCCCATGTCAAGGGCACCCCAGCCCAAGGCATTGGCCACCAGATTGAGCATCTCCTGCAGCGGAACGCCGGCCCTTTCGAGCTCCATGCGCACCACACGATATTCCGGCAGGCCACGGACATTGCTCAGGAGTCGACGGAACTCGCTGCTCCTCATGCGACGCACTGCAGCGGCCAAGTCATTGTCGTTGGCCAATTGACGGCGATACAGATCACGCAGCTGTGGGCGAGGCAGTGCATCACGCAAATCCTGCAGCAGGCCACGTATGCCCTTGCGGCGATTGGGCAGCGGCGTGCTGGGCGTCTCCGGCACATGAACATTGAGAAAGGTGCGCACATAGTCCAGGAAATAGGCATGGTTCAGTTTGAGCGCCTGACATATGTAATCTCTTAGGACGCCATCCTCTCGGGTCTTGCGTAGACGTGCGACACGCTCCTTGAACTCATCGCTGCGCAACAGCTTGACCAGACCACGCACCTCGGCATCCTCCTTGGCATGGGCAAGAATATTGCGCAAGCGCTCAGTGGGCAGGAGGGGGCGGGCGTTGCGTATGAGCCGTGTGAGACCACGTTCGGAGGTGCTGGGGCAGGCGTTCTCATCACGTTGCCCTACAACAGCACCATCCATATCCACCTGCTCCGTCATAGACTCCACTTCCACAGGCTCCGTGACAACCAGCTCTTCGTCTGCATCTCGTCTGTGACGCACCAACTCGCTGTCAGGATCTTGACCCTCTGCCACGGGCATCCAATTGATCTTGTGCGCTTCCATCACATGATCCTCCTGCGAGGTGGCTGCTTCCAGCTCCGGCAATGCCACATCCGGAAACTCAAAGTCATCGTCCTCAATCTCCATCTCATGCTGAGTCTCGGGCAGCACAGTTATGGCACTGGCCAGCAGCAGGCAGCAGCTGAGGTAAGTAAGCAGTTTCAACATCTCCTCGAATTGGATTGAATTGATTATCTGTACTGAGTATCTGTATTGAGTACTGAGTACTGTGCCCTTTGCATTCCGATGCTGCACATTTTATAGCAGATCTCGTCAGAATCACGGTCAAGTGCTAACTTATCTCTTGTTTATCCATTTCGCTCATTATTTGCCCAACATCTTTGCAGGCAAACAACAAAAACAACAACAGCAAAAGCAACAGAAAGAACACAACAAAAAAGAGTAAACACAGAATGCAAAGTGGAACAACCTTCGAGCATTTTGTGGCAATTTTTTTGGCATTTATTTTGGGGCTCATCAATCTTTCATATTGATACATCAGAATTATAAGAAGCAATTGCATCGTAAAACCCACAATCCACAATCCACAATAAGTGCGACAATTTGTTCTAGAATTTTTCTTCAGCTTCAGCGCTTAAGCATTACGAAGGGTATATACGATATGTATAAGACAGTAAGTTGAAACTGTTAAGTCTTGCTATATATATTCAATTTATAGCCTATATATACATATTAATTAATTATTTGATTTATTTTATGCAATTTGTATTATTTAATACGATTCAGTATTTTGCAGTGGCTGCAAGTCACGCCAAATATCGATTGTTGTCTTATTGCGATACTTTCGATCGATATTTTGGCATATTTTGCATATTTGTTATGTATATCATCTCTATTTGGCGCGCAGCATAAAACCCAAGTAAATTCAAATTGGCAAATATATATATTTCTGACAGTAAAAATTTCGATTTTGTTCTTCTAAAATTAAAAATATGAGTTGCGTAAATCAAATCTAATTTAATTATATGTTAAAAATAATATTATAAATATGAAATATAGATCATTATACATGTTTTACTATATTTTATAGACAACATGATTTTTAGGAATTCTTACGGAACTCTAGCAACTGATATCTAGCGTCGAGTGTGCCCAACTGTTCATTTTTTATACTGTGAGTTTTTTCCCTTAGTCCGAGCAATGTCCATGATGTTTAGCGAATTATTTATGACTGCAACTTTATATATTTGCCGTCTAAGCTAAGCTGCTTATGGTCATCATCATCAACTTTATCAACTGAGCAAAGACAACAACAACAACCATAATGCGCTTAAAAAAAAAATACAGAAAGAAATGCCTCACTTTCGGCTAGGATTTGCTTTAGTTTGTCCTGAGGACATTAAAGCGTTTAAGGCATTTATTGTAAAGTCTTTACGGCTTCAATTCAGCCATTATTCAGCTAACAATAAATGTGCTGTTATCACGCATAAACCTTATCGATACTTTATACGATGAATTCGAATGATCCAGTGGGATTTCTGGTACAACTGTAGATTCCATATATATATGTAGCCCATTGGCAATCCAAAGCAACAATAAACATTCCTCCATGGACTATCAAATACAATTTCATGTTAATTTATACACCCAAAGCCTACTCCAGTCGAGTACTCGAATAGTCAGGCAGTCGGGTATTCGAGCAGTCGAGCATTCGAGTATTCGAGCCGTCGCGCGCTGCTTTAAGTCATTCCCCAAACATGAATATTCATGCAGGCTGACTGTTAGAGAAATCTTTTATCCATGCCAATGCCAATATCTATGTTCAAATATTGTTTCGCTCATTGTCAGAAAGAGCAAGGGAAAGAGAAAGAGAAAGAGAGGAAGAGAAAGAGAGGAAGAGAAAGAATAAGAAAGCCAGAGAAAAAGGATACAGTGTAAACAGGCAAATCCTGTCGAGCCAAGCAAAAAGTTTACCCAAAAAACCAAAAAGAAAAAAACCCCACCTAATGAGTCCCACATGAATACTGTGAAAATGACTTTTTGGTCTACCGCCTTCAAACGTATAATGCACACACATACTAACTACCACATATACAGTATTATATGGCATATAGTATATGGTAGACTTGTACTTATTCTTTTCACTGGTTTCTTTTTTAAATATAGCACAAATCCAGTTGACAGTGCGAGCCACAAGGCGCAAGGCACAAGGCGCAAGGCACAAGGCCCAGGACTGCCAACATACAGAACATGAAGGGAAAGAAGAACAAGAACAAAAAGAACAACAAGAACAACAAGAACAAAAAGAACAACAACAATATGAAGTACATCTTGTAGCAGCAAAAATATGCAAAATCAACAAAATGCGAACAAAACAAAGATTTCATATTACGACAAGCGTCAAGCTGCATACTCGAAGAAAAACCACATCATATAAAACTGCCAATGCCATTTTTTTTATCATTTTTAGACCCTGTGTTTAAGAAACACAAAAGGGTCTATTAACTTTGTGCAAAGTCGGCTGCTGAGCGGCGGCTGAGCGTCGGCTGAGCGGTGGCAGAGTGGCGGCTGAGCGGCGGCAGAGCGGCGGCAGAGCGGCGGCAGAGCGGCGGCAGAGCGGCGGCTGAGCGGCGGCAGAGCAATGGCTGAGCGGCGGCAGAGCAATGGCTGAGTGGCGGCAGAGCAATGGCT
>JBANCZ010000316.1:0-41619 GCA_037040025.1 Sphaerogastrella javana | reverse complement strand
GAGCAATAAGAAGAACAAAACAAACAGAAATAATACAAAATAAAGCCCAAATGCCAGAGTCAGCAAAGGGAAAACATGAAAAAGTAAAGAGATTGGGGGAGAGATAGAAGAAGAGGATGATAGCAGGGGGATAAGTGAGTGGGAGTCGGGGTAGGCGTGGGAGTGAGCCTCAGTGAGGTGTGTTGGTTGTGGGGGAGTTTACATACAATAATCAGGACATGCAAAAAGCACAAATACAAATGTTTTCTCTCCTGTGGCATTGAAATAAAAAACCACCAAAAAAAAGAAACTCAAAAAAATAAATAAACAAAAGGACGAAAAATAACGGCACATCGAACCAGAGATACTCTATCAAAAGACTGGTAGAGGTTCTACAAAAGATAAAGAATATATGAAAGACAGTCATATGATATGGGAATTATCATCAATAATACTAATGATATTATAATATATGATATTTATATTACCATGTTTAATGATAATTTGTATTAACAACTTAAAAGCGTGCTTAAATTTTAAACTAGATCTGATAAATAACTACAATCTGCAGATCTTATATAAATAAGATAGGCCAAGATTACCTTCAAAATTTCAAATTATTTGAACAAAAATTGAATTTTTTTCATTTCTTGAAATTGATAGTGATATTAACACTGTAACGATAAAATGTATTATTATTAAAATATAGTATTTATGAAATTAAAAAATTCATTACTTAAATGTATAATATTACTGTCAATGCAAGCGCTTACTTCTGTGACTTCTGTACAGTCCTCAGATCTCAGTAATTAAATTTTTGAACAAATTTTTAAAATATGGCTTAATAAAGATTAGATAAATAACTCCAAACTGCTTGATCTATTATATATAGTTAATAAAGGGACATTTTCCTCGAGCTCGAAAAAAAACTATGGTATGTATATCTACCTCAACCTAGAGGACCTTTTCAATATACAATTATTCGATCGAACAGGCAATTTTTAAGTATATTTTATTTATTTTTTTCTATTTTGATATTATAATAAATGAAGAACAGTTATCTCATTGTCATATTTATATCATACATGTACTATACCATCTGACTAATCAGTTATCAATTTATCTTTGGAATTATTATAATCAAAGTTATAGAATGTATATCTAAGTCTATTTAGAGGATCTTTTTCTTCCTCTATCTAGAGGATCTTAACAATTATTGTCCTATGTATATCATATATGTACAATGATGCATTCTGACTAATCAGCTATCAAATGATCTTTTTAATTATTATAAACTAAGTTTCTTTATAAAAACATTTCCATTAATTAATTTAACAGAACTTTCGGCAAAAGTGTTGAACTCTGTTTAAGGGCATCGCCGGCTAGTAAGATATGAAACGTCGTCACGGTGTCCTTGCCTTGTCACTCGGGGTAGCTCAAGGCGCAGCTGCAATCAATGCGGGGGCCAACGTAGGGCTAAGTGCCCCAAAAGGCAATGGCTAAAACATAAAAAAAAAAATGAAGAAGCGAAGGAATGAACGCAAAAAAATAGATAGAGGGGTTGTGGGGATTGTGCGGGGTTGCGGGGGGTTGTGTGGCAAAGCGGCAGCAATAATAAACAATTGTGCGATGGAAATCCGCGATTGTAATCCGCAATTTTTACGGCTTTTGTTGGCCGTGCAATGCGACCGGAGATAACAGATAGAGACAGACGTACAAGGCGAGGGGACAGAGAGTGAGAGGGAAAGAGAGAGAGATGGTGATGGCAAGTGGCCGGTGGCAGACGTCAGCGTCAGTTCCGTCACCATTCGACGGGGTCTATCAAGCGACACCATCTTCATTTTTTCAGCTCCCTTTTCATTTTCATTTCAATTTTTTTTTTTTGGTTGGATGTGGAAAACAATCGCAGAGCAATCTGGAAAACAACAGCGACAACAGGAATAACAACAGCAACAGGGCAACAAAAGTAACGGCAATAATGCCACAAAACAGTTGACTGACTAAGTGACGGCCGCATGCGGCATGTGGCATGAACCAAGGGGCAGCAACAGGGGCAACAAAAGTTACGGGAGAAACAGGAGCAACAGGAGCTTTGGCTCTAATAGAAACGCAACTTTATGACCAGGCTAAGCCAGATTGAGAGAGTGAGGGTTAGAGGGGTGGGGGTTGGGGTTGGGGTACGGTTTGGGATTGGGATTGGATGGCTGCTACCCACTGTGGCATTGTTCGCCTTGCAACAATAGCAGGCAAATGCTGTGGTCAGTCCTTGTCCACGCTGCATATTTCATTTGCTCCGTCTCCTTGTCCATCAATTGTCGCCGCCAACAAAAATTGTGATTTCAATTTCAAAATTCAAATTTTCAAATTCACAAATATTAAAAAAAAAGAGAACAGAACTCGAACGAATGAACGAACGAATGAAATGAATGTGGCTTTGTTATCAAACGGCGGCAGGGGCTGCAACCACTTGATGTAATTTAACCCCATGCCACAAATGAAGGTCGGATACATACGATATTTTACATACATTTAGGTGTATGGGTGTGAGTGTGAGTGTGAGTGTGAGTGTGAGTGTTTGAGTGTGAGTATGAGTGCGAGTGTGATTGTAGGCCTGACAACCAATGAGAACTCACCACCCGTTGGCATTTTGTCAAAGGATTTTCTCATGCGCTTAACCCTACAATGGCCGACCACAAAACTGCTAATGGCACAATTGAATTCATTTCCTTTTTTCTTGGAATATCATAAATTTTGAATTAACTACAGTACATGCTCAAAAATTTGTGATTTTTGGATATTACATTCAAAAAAATTTCGATTTACATTTTCTAAAATAAACGCTCTGAAATTTAAGAATTTCCAACAATTGCTTCAATGATTTCTAATAAAATCTATTAAAATAAATCAAAATGATCAGGATTTATTTTCTAAATAATATTTTAAAAATAATAACTTTCTAATTATATAAAAAATACTATCAACAATTTACATGGAGCCATAATCAACTTTTTATGAATCAAAACTCCACTCAAAATTTGAATATATTTTCGGGTCTTCACTTTTAAATATATTTCTATGGTTTCGAACTATATTTCAAATACTCTTTTATTAAAATGATTATTTTATTTTTCAAACCTTTAAAAATTCAATTAATTAATTAATTTACTTGAACTGTTCGAATGAGTAAAATGAATAATTTCTGATACAACATATAACACTGTGGCATATCGAAATAATTAAGACCCAATAATTGAGCTAGTTTTAAAGCAATATACATAAAATTTTGTATATATATACCTTAACACTTTAGCAAACTATGAGCAAAATTTGAGAGTCGTATTTCTAAAAACAGTTACCAAAAATGTATTATTGAAATGATAAACGACCGCAGAGTTATAATTTTATACAAATGAAAAGATTTGTGCTGTACATAGGGTAATTTATAACATTATTATTTATTATTTATAACATTCCTGCGTCGATATATTGAATTACATTTAAATGAATATAAGATTATGATGCGATTCTCGATGCGGGACACAAACGAGGAGCCCCATATGATGACAATGCTGACTCTCATGTTTTCCAATTAAATAGAGATAACATTTGGCTAGGCAGCACCACACAGACAACAACAAGTATATTACTAAGCTGTGTATGTATGTGTGTGTGTGTGTGTGTGTGTGTGTGTGTAAATGTGCGTGCTATTAACGGTGGAAGAGAAAAGAGATGTGCTTTTGACACGAGAGCGTCCATTGTAAGCGATACTAAATTGGTTTGTTCCTTTGCAGCCTGTTAAAATGTGAATATAATCGTGAATAGGCTGTGAACGGCTCTGAAATACATGTGAATAACAACCAGAATACAGCTGCTGGCAATGTGACGCCCATAAAGTACACACCGACCCTAGAAAAACGCCACCCCATCCAGCCAAAGATACAAACAACAGGCAAAAAGAAGTAGACCCCGAACTTTAGTTACGTTTTGGGACATGATTCAATCGAAATTATCTTAACGCTTAAACTTGAATTACTTGGAGTAATTCAGCACTTAATATTAGCAATTTACTTGCTTTAATTTTGTTATATTATTATATTTTTAAATAGTTTTGAGACCCTGTATTTAAAAAATACAAAAGGGCGTACTTACTCCGAACAAGATCCCATAAAGTATATGTTGGTGATCTGGAAGAGAAGCTTAGTCGATAGAACGATGTCCGTCTGTCTATTTGTCCGTCTGTCACCCTGTCCGTTTGTATGGACACCTAGATTTTGGAAACGATAAGTCCTACAGTATTCAAATTTGGCACAAACACGTATTTTGTATGGAGGCAGATCAAGTTTGTTTTAAATGTTGGATACCTGAACCCACTCCTGAGAAATTGGGGAGCCCATAATTTAAAATTACATTACACCCACTTTGTATTTTTGGGTTTCGCGGCTTCGGTGTTTCAATTCAATCGTTTAAATTGAACAAATTCATAGATTTTCATTTAGATTTTCATACTCATTTTCGGGCATGGCTCAATTTAGATTTTAGAAACCATGCAACAAAATGGTGGCACCCATTGTTCGCTGCATGCGGCGCATTTACTTCTAACCCAATAAGCCGATGTTTGCTTATTTGCTTCTATTTGCTTTCAGAGAGTCCTCAGGGGCATCGAGCGTGGATTAAAATGCGATTTGATATTGTCGAACAGTAAGGATAGTATATGGTATATAGCAAACGCCATGTCATAATGGCAATGACAGCAGAGCAGATTGCATAGAAAGGGACAGGGCGAGGGAGAGTGAGACATAATAAAGTAGAGCAGAGCAGGGACAAAGCGAAATCAGATCATTGAGTGATTATAAACAGAGAGCAAAAAAAAAAAAAAAATGATGAAATTGCGCCCTTAAACTATAAGCGAGTGCCGGGTGCTCTGTAAACAAAATGTCTTCCATATTTGAAGAATACTTCCTCTATAATGCTACATCCATCCCTACTTCTGCAATACTGCTGTCTTTCTCTCTCTCTCTCTCTCTCTCTCTCTCTCTCTCTCTCTCTCTCTGTCTCACACGCTTTCTCACTCTTTTGTCATTGTTGTATTCATTAAATCTAAGCACTTAGTAACAGAATCTGCATGTATACCCTATAAGTCGTATATCCATTAAATTATTAAAGCGAAGATAATATATAGATTGAAGACTGAATCAAATTATTGGGATTGATATTATAGATCAAAGATATACATAAAAGTATACAAATATTTATTTTTATATGTAGCAGGATATTGATCTATTCAGATTAATCTATTCAAATTGATCTATTCAGATTAATCTATTCAGATTGATCTATTCAGATTGATCTATTCAGATTGATTTATTCAGATTGATCTATTCAGAATGAAAACATTTATAATATTATAAAGGCAATTGAGTAAAATATTAGAGGGTTTATAAGGAGATAAATCTGAAAAGAAACCATTAAAATATTCTCAAAATTCGTTATAAATATCTTATATATAGTACAATAAAACCAATCGATGTAAGAGAGGTCGTCATATTAAATGCGCCCAGGGAAACAATGAATGAAAGAGAGAGAGAGAAAGAGAGAGCATATAAAGTTCGACTTGATGTGATTTGTGGGTTTTGTGTGAATGCATTGAACTCGTTTTGCATTCGCCACTCGCGCTGCCACACACTCACTCACTCACTCACTCACTCACTGGCACTCATACTCGCACTCAACCATTTGAAATTGCGCAAGGATGGCTGGATAAATGGGTTGGATGGTCGGATGGTTGGATGGTTGGATGGTGGAGATGGTTTGATGGTCGGATGCTCGACATGTAGATGGAATGGATGGTGATGAATGGCTGAGAATGGGTTGGATGGCATTTGTATATCCTGCTGGATGCTGTACGACGGGACGGTTGCCGCTACCCGTGGTAAAGGCACCCCCAAAACGAAACGTTCATTGGTGAGTCAACTGCGGATTAATTAAATACTCATATACAAATTGTTGTCGTTGTTGTTGTCGTCGTGTGGCATGAAAGGACGTGCACCCTGTACATCAGAGAGAAACAGCAGAAGAAAACCCGTGTGGGCAGAGCATTGTTGTTTCTTTTTAATTTTTTTTTTTTATTTATTTTTTTATTTTTGCCGTACCTCTATATATGTGAATGCACACCAGTCGGTCAGCACAATGAATCTGTATATATATGTATATGTAGAGCATATATAGCCACTATATGGAGTCCATGCGTATGTATGAATTCCAATTATGTGTATGATTTGCCAAGTTGTACAAATATTTGCATGCTTTTGCTACCTTTCAGATGCAATTTTGTCGGCTTCTTTTGTTTGAAGTGAATGCGATGAATGCGACTCGTATTCGCACTCGCACTCATACTCATTCATAAGCATATACGTTATGTATTTTTTACTGTGCAAGAGCGAGCGAGCGCTAGTTGTCATGGAGCTATAGAGGAAGTTGTTGTCATTGAACTGATCTTAAGTTAGTCCCAGTCCGTAGTACCCAGTCCCCAGCCACAGACTGTATATCTTTTTATGACAATTTGCCCATCCACATGGAGAATGACCCGCGGCCACAAAAATGGTCGCATCAGCACGGGCGACGTTTCGGGACAACAGCAACAACAACAACAACAACAGTAACTACAACTACAACAAACAGGGTCTAAAAAAAAAGGTCTCAAATCTAATGACATTCCGTGTCAGCATGGTTAAAAATCTTTTATAGCCACCGCACCGCATTGCGAGCTTCCAACCTGCAATTAGCGGTCTTCGCTCGTGGTTTCATCGCTCAAGTATACATACATACATACACATACATGCATCCATACATACTTACACCTATACATCAGTATGTACATACATACATATACATATAGTTGGGTACGTGCTCTAAACCAATTACGGCAAAAGACTGACACGAGTTGGAGTTCCAGTTTCAGTTCCATCTGATACATACATACATACCATATATGTATATTTATATATATATATAGGTTTGCATGTAACAATATATGGTTGGTTTATCTGTATGGCATATCATATGATATGGGGTTACTTGTGGCCTTTTATTGTCCACACATTAGTTACCAGGCGTTTCGTGAGCTTCACTTTATGCCATCGTGAAGATTCTGATGATGATGATAATGATGACGATGATGCTATTGATGATGACTCCCCTCGAACATAATGACGGTTGATCTAAACCACACATACTTCTATGCTCTTACTTAAGTGAGATCTGCAATTCTATACACAACGATGTATAATAATGGAACATATCCTTAAAATTTGTATTGGGTTTTCAAGTTAAGCTCGAAGTAGAAAAGTATATCTAGACCTTATAAATATACGAAAAATTATAAATCATAGCAAGTATTATATTGGTTTACTACTATCTCACTAGTATGTACATAAGTGCATGTACCCCTAGTCGTAGTAAGTGTATTGTAAGTTTTGTCATGCCTATTCAGATCGCATCTTTATTGCGCCTACTGTTTGGGAGTCTGGTAGCACACCTGATGATCATGAGTTCAAGTTTTTCAACTTTTTCTTGGATCTTTTGCCTTTTCTTTTTTTTTGGTGGGGCTTTCAAGTCTTTTGTCGCGGGTTTGTCGTTTGGTTTTCTACTTGATTAATTGTAGAACAGTCGAGTTATAATGCATGTTGACTGTACATATATATATATTTGTGAGCTGTCTATTCTTGTATCTCTCTGGATTCGTTTTGATATCTTTGAATCTTTTTCACCTAATGCCTGCCAGGTGGCACTCACACTCATACTCACACTTATACTCACATCCAGCTCATCATCTGCGCTTGCCCCCAAAACCGCTTGAGTACTTTCCATTGATGTGTACCTTAATTATAACGCCATCGAGTTGCGTCATCATTTACTAGCGCCGTATGCCGTACGCCATACAACCGTACCATCTACATAAATCAGGCCAACCATTTCAACCAAATTCTTAGAGATCTGTACCCTCGCACATGAATTTCTAAACACGCAAAGGCTCAACGGTTTAATTATTCGTAGGTCATTTAGCTATTCTGACTTTTAGTACATACTGTAGGCCAGACTGAAGTGGAAGGTTTTTATTTAAAGTACATGTTTAATTGAAGTAATGTTTCGATTAACATAGAGCCTAATATATAATATGTATGTAATATTTTAAAGCAAATTTGTGTATATATTCGTTACTTGAAATATATATTTTTATGAATCTGTTCATTTGTATTCCATACCCAACCTTATAGACGGTATCGGCGTTCCACAAACTTGGCGGCATAACCGTTTTGATATGACAAGATCATGGGAAGCCAACAATAGAGATATCTATATAGATATAGATAGGAACTAAGACAATTATAATTTGGTCAAAAGCAAAATAGCATAAATAAATCAGAGGATGAACAATAAAACAATACGGGAATCCACAATGCAAATCCCATCAACGTCGGATTAGCCGGAAAACAAGTTGAGCAGTTGAAGAAATCAAGACGGAGGAAGATCCGTAACAGGCGTTTGGATATATGGAATATGGAAAATGCGAAAATTCTAAGCGGAGGGATTTTTGTGCAATGGTAAAGGGGCAGGAGCAGGGGCAGGGAAATGGGAATGGGTATTGTGCATTGGGAAAGGCTAACGCCGGATTTGGTATAGGTCTGCTTAAGATCAAGGTAAACACAACAGTCGAGCACAATGTGCACACAATGGCACAGTGTTGCGAATGAATAATTATAATAATAGGTCAAGACAGGTTGAACAAAAGGTGCTGCCAGAGATTCAGCAGGATCTCTATGCATTGATCCTGCAGAGATGCCGCTACCTTTGCCTGCCGTAGCGCCATGCGCTTAGCCTTAGCGCACAATAACAAAAGGATAGCAAGGGATAGAGGCCAGTACAGGACAAGGAATAGCAGGACAGGCCAGGGCAGGGCAGGCGGGTGAAGCTGAAAACAAAACAACACACGGCAAATGGTAAATCGTAAATGGGAAATCGCAAATGGTAAATGGTAAATGGTAAATGGTAAATGGTAAATGGTAAATGGTAAATGGTAAATGGTAAAATGTTTGAGCATTTTGAGCGGGTGCCGTGCAGCAGGAGGCGCACACACACACAGGCAAAACAATGCCCAAAGCGGCAAGCGTTAAATTCATCCAGCGAAATGGCACACAGCAAAAACTGAGCATTCATTACCCCAGAGAGTGAAAAGGAGAGACACACAGAGAGAGAGGGAGAGAGGAACAGAGAGAGCGGGAAAGTGATAGGGCTGCTGTTAGTCTCTGGACCAAAATCGAAACGGTGCAGGCAACTACGGTAGCAAGAGCCATATCAGCGGCAACAAAAAAAGGCACAAAGGCCACAACACAGCTAATTATCCTATTCACATCAAGTGTGTGTAATTACCCGGTTCTGCCCACTCTCTCGCACTCACATTCATACAGTTTCTTACCTTTCACTCTGTCCTCTTACTATTCAGTCCTCACTCCTGTCAATCGCATTGGCACTGACTGTGATCTCAGCTCTCGGTTGTCGGTGCCAATGATCGATGCTACTTGTTGCTTTGATCCTGTCAAGTGCCTTTGGGACAACTACTACCGCAACTGTTAGATACTGTACACAGTGAGAAAAAAAGGGTCCCTTAATGAAGTGAAACTTTCATCTTTCAATCCTTCTAGAAGAAAGACTTTATCTTTAATATATTTTGGAATAAAAGTAAAACTATATCTAAGCTTGCGTTTATTGCTATATGTATTAAATTGAATATATAATATCTGATGATTATCCATTGATTAGAATATTAACATTAGATATAATTATAGTGCTCCTATTACTTTTGATTTTACTTTACTAATATAGGGGAATTTTCAGCAAAGTTTCATTGCTAAATGTTGTATACAAAATGCATTTAAATCTCAGAGTATATCCTATTTAAAAATTGTTCAATTATAGTATAAACTATAAGCAAGCCTTAAAATAAAATTATCTTAAAATGCGTAAGCAACTAAAGTATTAATTTTTCAAATTTGATGCGTCTTGATATCATAGATCTCGAGATCAACGCATTTATACAGATGCATGTTTGTTCCAGGGAAAATCGAATGGTTAAGGGTTGCGCATTCTAGTTTTTTTTTGTCACATTCATATTTAAGGCGACGCAAAGTGTTTCTAACTCTTTTAAATTTTTTGCAGTGTATAATATGCATGCCTGCTGTGTTTTTCTAAGTTTATGCTGTCGCTGTTTTGCTCTGGTAATTTGCTACTGCCATAGAAGTAGTATTAGAGCCCAAAAGAATAAAGGAACGGCAATTACCGATTATATCTGCTGGCAGCTCCTCATCATTTTTTTCTTTTGGCACTGTGCAAGTTGCGGCACTTGGCACTCGGCAGTTGTTAACTGTTTGCATTGCGACAAAGGCTCAAAGGTCATAGGGCACACACACACACACACACACACACACACACACACACGCACACACAGGGACATCAAGCAACTGTCGCTGCAACAAATTGCTGACCAGCTCGTCAGTCAGACCGGACAGCCAGGTCAGTCAGTTGGCCAAGTCAACTGCCAAATGGCAGTGTAACATACGTGAATCATCAATCAAAATCCATAGCAACAGTGCATCAAAAAATTACAACTACAACTACAACTACAACAACAAGTACTACCTGTCCCAATGCCAAGCTAAATCGAAAACTAAATCCATGTACGACACATAGAGCCCAATTCGGTGTTTGTGTTCGTGGTGCGCCGTGAGCCCACATTGGGTGATCTGGCATGATTTGTTCGAGCCAAGATGAATCGGCCGTATTGTTCGCACCCCGTCGATAAGCAGTTAATTATATTTATTCTCATCCTGTATATATCGATTGTCGTTATCTCTCTCTCTCTCTCTCTCTCTGTCTCTCTCGCTATGTCACAGCAATCTCTTGTTTTTCTTTTGGGCTCTGTGTATGCCTTTGGGGCGTATTTTTTCTTCATCGACCTCTAGGTCTACCTCTTCTTCTTCGACTTGATTTGGCGGCTTTTGCTTTTTGTGTGCCGCATTATTTCCAAGTACGCGTGTCTAGTTGCACTTTCATATGGCGTATATATCTATCGGTCTCGCTCTCGATGTTTTCGGCGCCAGCAATGATTAATCAATGGCAGTCAATATTCACTACTCATACATTCATACACTCACACACATACGGTGCATTGCTACAGTTATTGTTGTGCGTGTGCGAGTGTGTGTGTGTGTGTGTGTGTGTGTGTGTGTGTGTGTTAGAGGTGTACATAGTACTTGAAGGAAAACCGTATAAATCATAATTTCATTTCCAAATTGTACATCGTCAATCAACATAATGAAATACATTTCGTGCTCAAGAAATCAAAAAAAAAAAAAAAAGAAGAAATAATGTTGAACATCGAAAACAGAAAACTCAAGTAATCTAGTAAATATGAGCCAGCACTTTTGTTCGATCAAAGACACCTCGAACAATCGCTGTCTCTATCACTCTATCTAATCCTCTTTCTTCGCAGCTTTCTCTCTCTCTCTCTTTCCATCTCTCTCTTATTCTATCTCATTTATCTATGCCTATTTTGAATATGTTGAAAATTCTAGCATGATCGGTTATTCAAATTTCGATCTTATATTAAACTAAATGCAATTTTAAAGATCAAATATAATACCATATTATATATGTTACATAATATATTTTATAATAATTCATTTATTATATTATATTATGTTATATTATATTACATTATATTTTATTATATTATATAAGATTATACTATAATATATTTATTAATATTAAACCATGTTCTTTATATAATATTATATTATGTTATATGGTTACTATATCAATTCAGAAAAATTTTGTCATATGTGGAAGTATATTATCTAATAGATTTAAAGATTAAAGACTTGAAATTTATCTATTTATTTATCTATCTATATCTGCATTTAACAAACCTTTAATATACCTAGAAAGATTATATATATCTTTGTATTGTATAATATAAATTTTTTATAAAATAATCATTATAGATTATTTATTATTATATTTATTATGAACATATATTGTTCAGAAATTCTGCTATAGTAATCTCGAATACTTAAACATATTCTGTATGCCTTTGAGTGATACGAAAATTCAACACACAACCCTTCTATAGAAATGGACAATAGAGAGTTGAAAATTATCAACCCGTCATTTGCGATGAGGCTTATTAATGAAATGTGCCCTTAATTTGCATTGAGGGTTGGCTAGGGCCTCAGTGCCACACCCCCTTAACTTTACAGATTTCAATAGCGCTTTATTTCTTGATTCTTGATTCAAATTAAGCGACACAATTGAAGCAGATGAAATGCATTTTAAGTAAATAAAAAATATATATAAAAATATATAGATGGGTACTTGAGTGTACATATATACCATGTGTATATACATATGGTATTTATATATACTTGGAATTACCCTTCAAGATCAACTCAATCTACCTCAGTCGTCCACAGATGGCGTTTTACCATTGCGGATCGGTGTGGTTTGTGTCTTTGCTTAGACTTAGGTGTGACCAGCTGTACGCACATGCTTATGGTCACTCTAAAAAGAGGTCTTTCCCTGTGGCTTATAGAATAAAATGATAGGTGCAGTTACACCCCTTTTTTCCAAAAAATATTTATACAAATTTATAAATTTTGGAAACTAATTCGAGGCTGTGATACTTGAATTAATTCGAAAAAGTCATGTTTAATAATTACTAAACTTCTAGTAGAAGTCGTAGTTGTAGATGTCTGTTTCGATCTCCTTCACCCTCAACCCTTGGCAGTTGACCTGAAATTGAGTTGTAGCTGCGGGTCACACAGACTGTGGCTGCCCTTCGATGCGCCAAACCCATTGTGCAATAAAATAACAATATTATTCCATACAATGTCCACATGAACAACATCAAAGACACATTGTTGTTGCTGTTGTTATTGTTGTTGTGGCTGTTGTTGTTTATCTAAGGATAATGGCTAATGTGCTTGCGTCAGTGGAATGTCAAAAATAAAAAGTGTTTCAAACGCAATCAATTGAAATTAATTTGCATAAAGGAATGTCCGCATTGGTATGCTCAGACTCAGACTAAGGCTCAGTCCCACTGCCACACTCATATCCACACCCACTGCTCACCGCTCACCGCCCATCGTCCACCCCATCCACTTCAAAGTTACTGTTGCCAAACGGTAACTGGTAAGTGGCTTGTTCAGCGGGTGGGGTAACCGGGGCATAAGTTTTGCTTTTTGTTGCTTGACTTGTGGCCACCCGACGCCCTCTACTTCCCGGAACGGTCTCATCCACAGGTTTTGCTGTCATTCTTACAATTAGAATTTAATTTGTGCATAATGAGCAGAGCAGGGGAAAATCAAACAGAAACAGTAATAGAAATGGTAAACCGAAAATTGTAAATGTAAACCAGGGTCCACACCAAAATTTCTATGAATAATATTCGCGCTTCAAGCCAAAAACCCAAAACCGGTGCCAGATCTGAATTCGCTGGTACACAGTGACAAAGCTCAGGTTTTGCACCATTCACAATGTTTTTTCCAGCATTTTTCCCTCTTCTCCTCTCTTAGTCACTCACTCTGTCTCAATGACTGGCTATATAGTCTACGGGTTTTTGGTAGCTGCCTGCAACCAACATACGCTCGTATGACTCGTATGACCCAGGGGCATTTTCCGGCCCGACTCGACTCGACTCGATGCGACGACTCTCGTTTCTCGGCGGAAAACTCTGTGTTGGCACAGCTGAAAATTTAGGGTTTAAAATTAATTAAGCGGAAGCAAGCAAGTACGTTTGATTGTTTTAGACAGTTCCTGATTTTTCTAAAATTCATTCTCATTTAATTTAATATCCGGTGCGATGCGGCTGACGCGCTTACTCTCCTCTCTCCATCTCTCCATCTCTCACACTCAAACTCTCTCTCTCTCTGGCTGACTCGGCAGCCCGACAATTCTTCCGCTTAATGATTTTCGCATTCATAAAACGCTTAAAGCTCTAATGATTACATCGGCTTCTTGTTTTTGGGTATTTGCGATTAAAATAAGCTTCAGCAAATATTAAAGCTAACATCCGCCTAAGACTGTGTAAGCTCTTCAAATATTCCTTAGGTCGCAATTCTAATTAAAGATAACCTCTGCTTTATAAAGCTTCAAGTCAGTTGTCCTTGGATGTTAAATTAAGATCTAACAGAATTAAAGCTAATATTTGTTTAAAATATTACAATATTCTGTAAATTCAATTTATAGTTATAAATATCTTCGGCTTTATAGAACTTTAAGTTCTGCTTCGAAAAAGTTTTCAAAGATTAAAGATTAAAGTTTTTAATATTAAAGCTTAGAATTCTGGAGACATTTCTAAATTAACAGTTTTATATCCTCTTTAGATAAATTCTGTGATAATTCTTACAAATGTTTTTTGAAGCTTTAACTACTAGTTGTGCATAGGTTTGAACTGTATTAAAGCTCATAACACCTATGACGTTGATTCTATATCTGTACATCGTTTGATATCATATTAAACGAGTCGACAGATTGAAGTATATGTAAAGCCTGACTTAGCAAGCCCCTTCAAAATGTATTATCTATATAAGCCTATAATCTTGTGTTGTTTTGAGGGTTCTAAGCTACTCAAAAAGACTATACCCCATAGAACTGTGATGAGTTGACAAAATATCATGGGAAACAGAGGAAAAGTGCGGAGGAATAGTGAAAGAAATTTGAATCTGCAATTACGCACTCTGTTTGTCTGGTTTAATTAATGAGAGTGACTTGTGCTATGAACCTAGACGGATATTGGTAATGTTTTTCTACATTTTTTTCTTTTTTTTTTTCGATATTGTGTGAGATTTTAACGCAACATCATCGCGTCTGTCCGTCTATCCGTCTGCTCGACTGTCCCACCATGCCACAAACATAAGCTGGCTGCATATAACGCACATTTAGTCTATTTACTGTCACTTTGGGCCATTAGTTTATGCAGGATATCATCAGGATTTCGAATTGGATTGGATCGCTGCGGATTTTAGCAGTGAAATGACAGAATGTCCCCGGCGTAATATGCAATCCAAACATAGCGCATGGAACAGAGGCAAATCACGCAACACCAACTGCCATATAAACAATAATTGAAAACTAAACCAACACCCCTCTCAGAACCCTCCTTGATCTATAGACCATGCCGCTGTCTATGACAATCATCAATCATTTAGGTGTTTCTGTTACTGTTGCTGTTGCGTGTTGTTTTGCTGCCCTATAAAGTGAACTTCAGCATAGTATGTATGTACGTAATATATGGGACATTAGCCGGGAGAGTACAGGTCTTACAGACCTGGACACACCCTCTAGTTTTGGCAAACAAGGGCGTGCTAATTTGTTCAGCTCTTAGTGCTACTCTGACAATTTTTGTCATTCGATTAAGTGGAAAAGAACAAGCTTGCACATTCGACTCTGAATTATTAAACTCAAATCAATCTTTGACCCCATATTCGACTGCCTTGGATGTCAAGCAAACATAATTCGATTTGAGAAGTTATAGAACTTTTAACTTGCATAACTGAGAGCCCGAATTCTAGGTATTACTTGAAGTTGAACATATTAAAGATGTACAAATGTTTATTTATAGACATAGAATTAAGCATTTATTCTTCTGTTGTAAAACTGTCTGAGGGTTCGTTTTCTTATATTAGTCGTCCCATAAATTCTATAAGTTCTATAGAGTACTTTTCATATATTAAGACCCAAGCCTTGGAAATAGTTGTTGCATTTTCCACTCTATAGGCACTTCAGTTTAACGTATTCACAACAATCCCGAAATATATGCAGTATTTATAATATTAAAAGTGGAAATTCCAAAAAGCCGTGATACTTAT
This sequence comes from Sphaerogastrella javana, assembly GCA_037040025.1. Classification (NCBI taxonomy): domain Eukaryota; kingdom Metazoa; phylum Arthropoda; class Insecta; order Diptera; family Drosophilidae; genus Sphaerogastrella; species Sphaerogastrella javana. The sequence goes on along the minus strand of JBANCZ010000316.1, from coordinate 25,720 downwards.
CCCTGAAAGGTTTTCATAGGACATTAAAACCGTATGCATATCGAATACGAAATGCAAAGGAAAGCTTTAATAATTGCAAACACTTTAGTTAATGCTCGGCTTTTATTGGTTACATATTTTGCCTGCTTTTATTTTTATTTATACATTTTTTTTTTGTATAATATTTGTTTTTATTTGTGCATTTTTTTTAAAAATGTTTTTTTTTGTTTTGTTTTGTTTTATGAGCCTCTTGACTTGCAGACTTCTAATTGAAAAGAGGTTGAACAAATAAACACAAATCGTAATAAAAGTTTATATGCAATAAATATTTGCTCCTTTGGCGAAAAAAAAGGAAGCTAGAGCGAGAGCGAGTGCCAGAGCGAGTGGTAGAGCGAGAGCGAAAGCTTTTGAATTTTTCATTTGAAAAATAAAATTGAAAATTCAATTTCGCAATCATTTTGGCACCCCAGACACCCGACCATAAGCCGATGCTGTTGCTGTTGTTGCCGCTACCCTTGCTGCAGATTAAAAACGACAAAACTCCTGACAACAACAGGACTAAGCGAGCCTGAACAGCCTCGACCCCCAGGCCACTACACCTCTCTGCCTACCCCTGAAGCGACGAGTGCGATGCCGACGACGACAATCGGGAGTCACTCGATGGGTTGAGTATTTGCGGGTGGTTGTGCAACAGCTATCAGAGGTACAGCCGGTGGTATAGACAGTGGTACAGGTCCTGTTCCAGGACTGAAAAGGATTCATTAGCGCAGAGAGCAGATAGTAACGGCCGGGACTTGAAAGTTTGCCCGGTTAAATTTTGGAACTGTATCTGTAGCTCTAGCTCTAGCTTGAACCCTACTACTATTCATTTTTTCGTAATAATAATTAAAATAAAAAACTTTTTTAAAATTGTGAAAAAAAAGGGAGACAGCTTTGGGACTTTAAATGAGAGTGAGCGTCGCATGCGACCCTTTTAAAGAGTTAGCAGCGTTTGCTGAATGGTTTCTCAAATAAGTAGAGGTAGCTGTAGCATTATTAATTAACCTGTTTCGTAAGACCCACAGCGACCTCATTTGTTCTAGCTTCTTTTAAATTATGCACCTATTAATGTTTAAAGCTCATAGACGAGACCCAAGCGGCCGAAGACCTCAGTACCCCAATACTCCAGCACCCAATGTCTAACACCCACATTTCGAAATTTCTGGGCCCAAATAGCCCATAAAGTTTTATGTGCATGCAGTGAAAACCGTTGTCAAGGAATTATGGCCAGCTCGCTAAAGGGTCAACATGTTCATAAATATTTGCATAATTATGTAAGCTAAACTAGCTAAAACAAAAAAAAAAACATAGGAAGTTTACCTTTAAATTCAGCAAGGTGGAAAATTGAAAAGTAAAATTGCATAACATATACCAAAATGAAATTTTTCGTATAATTTTCAAAGTTTATGGAGCTTAAAGCAAGCATATTATAAAATGCTAAATATTTATGATTTTACAATATCATCTTATAAACATTCCAATTTTCTACAAGCAAATTTTAAAATCAACTGCAGTTTCCTCTTTTATAAAGCTAGTTATATACCAAATTTGATGTGTGTAGCTGCTAGACATCCCGAGATCTAGAAGTATTCCTGCAGTTAAAACTCAAGTCTAATGTCTGTAGCTCTTAAAATAGTCAAGTCAAGTCTTAAGCATTTCAACAGAAAATCAATGTGTTGTGCTTTTCCAGAGCAAACGACTTTAAAGAAAACTCATGTACTCATAAAACTCGCAAGCAACATAAATGTATTGGAATGTGTGTGTGTGTGTGTGTGTGTGTGTTGTCCTTGTGAGTTCATAAACCTTTGTTATTGCTCTTTAGTCTACATTAACTACACACACACGCAACGGGAGGGTGAGTGAGAGGGTGCTGGGAGGTCGAAATAGTGGGTGGAAACAAGGAAGTTTATTTTGTACAATAAATGCTCTATATAGAGTTAATCACAGTGAATACTCGTCGTGTAGTAAACTTTTTTGCCGCATTCCAACCACAACAATCCGAAAACAGAGCACAGACACAAGTTGTTCCAACAGCAGCCATTTAAGGAAACGTTTTCAATTAAGGAGAAATACCTTAAGGTAATGTTGAAATCACTTAAAGAAATGATAATCACTTTGTACACACACGTTCAACTCCTCAGGGCTGCTCACTTGCTTAGCTAGTAAGTATGCGCTCACTTTTGTACGCACGCACTCACACACATTCTGGGACATTGGAAGTCCTTATTCCACATGTGTGTATGTGTGTGTCTGTGTGTGTGTGTGTGTGTGTGTGTGTGTGCGTGTGTCCTAAGTCAGTTCACTTGTGTTTGTAGTGGATTAACCCGAGCAAAAGAAATAAATTCACCTGCAAGCTCCTGACGAGCGTCTAACCCTGCCGTACAACCAAACAGCACCCTCTCTCTCTCTCTCTCTTTATAGGTCTAATTCGCTTCAACCAACTCTAACTTCCAAGGCGGTTGGAGGCTGTTCGAGGGGGGAGGAGGGGGCGCAGAAGTGCCAGAAATGGCAATACCATTGTGCTCCTGAACTGTAGAACTGAAGATTCCCATTGTGGGGTCGTGTGTGGGGTGCGGGTTGTGGTGGTGTTGTTGTTGTTGTTTGCTCTGGCTGGCATTGTAAGCTCTTTAGCCATAAGGAAAAAGGTAATTTAGTAAATAATAGGGTCAAAAGACAAATATTGTTGTGGGTTATTCGCCCCGTTGCTTGCTTTCTGCTTTTTGCTTTTTGTAGCAACGCTATCGGCGAACGTCTCTGTGCGTGAAATGCGTGTATAAGTTACTCTTTGTGGCAACTGTGGCAATTGTCTGCGATTAACTGGCAGCAAAACAGTTCCGTTTGCCCCAAGTGCTATATCAAATACCAAAAATACCAAAATACCAAATGCCTAATACCAATTCGGTAGTAGTCGATTGATATACCCAGTCCTCATTTGATTTAGCTAGACCTCAAATGTTATTTACATCCATTGAGCACATTTTTTTGTGTCTATATTATCAAAACATTTACTCCGTCACATACCAAATTTGTTTAACAATTTGTCAAAATATATTCATGCAAAAAGCTTATGTTTTAACACATACTCTATAAAAGTTAACTATAGATGTTACTAGGATAAATAACTCCTTCTTGTTTTACATTTGGAGTTTCTAGAGATCTTTATTAGTCTATCTTTTAGTTTGTCTATGGATCTCTTTTTGTCTATCTATATTATATATCTGTTGGCATGTCTCTCCATTTATCGCTTTTTAAAAATGTATTCTCTATGATTTTTAAGATATTACAACAAATACTGCATCTTATCATAAGTTTCCCTTCTTTGGAACCGACTTCATTATTGTCAATATACAATTTGAAAAGTAAACTTAAATTTCTAAATGAAGCCCCGAGAAAGTACGTTCAATAATGTTCTACTGAACTGTAATATATTTAGGCTTAAAAATAAATTTAAAAACCCAATCAGTATATTTATCATATAGGCTTAAATCGATTTCGATATTAATAGATACAACCCATGCAAACTGTTTTCTCAGGCTTTAGCCTTAAATAGATAATAAGATAATAAGAAGATACATACGATGTATACATATTTATTCGAGTGTTTTGCAGTAATTTTTAATCAAAACAAGTAATGTTTTAAAAGTAATACTTTGTTTTCATTTTTTTTTTTTTGTTCTTCTTTTTTTACATTTATTTATCTTGCTTTTTAGAGATTTGTTTTTCTTTTTAATGTAAGATTTTGTGGCTTTTAGAGCGTCCCCTGGACTCATGGCGCAGCATGGCCGAGAGGTGGGTGCTGCAAGTGCAGGAGAAATGGCCAAAACTTGTTCTTTGATGGTGCATCATACTTTTTCTTTTTCTTTACATTTTTCGTGTTTTCTTCCACGGTTTTCCCCAGCTCCTCCTCTAGCTACTCTAGCTCAGCGTCTGTTCGCGGAGGTTTGCGACGTCGACTGTTTGGGTGGTTGGGTGGTTGGGTGGTTGGGGCAAGGAGTGTGGTAACTGCCAACGGGAATGGTGCGACGGACATTAAGTAGTAGAATGTTGTCTTTATAACACTGTGAACAGCAAACAGAAAGAAAAGGTCACAGCATGCCTAAAGGCGCACTAACATCAGATACACACACACACATACACACACAGACAAGTCAAGGAGTCTAAGCACCCCCAACACTCACCCCCCCCCTCTCTCTCTAAACAACAGCAACAAATTTTTCAATAAATTAGGTTTCTTTACAGATTCCTTCCGCCTTGACGTCGCGTCTCAGTATCCATTTAAGTCCTTGCAACGGCATGCGGCATGCGGCATGTGGCAAAGCAATTCACCCCATATTTGTTTTGGCTTGTACTTTTTTTTTCGTTCTTCCTTTAGTACGCAAAATGAGGGCGAAACTTTTAGCGGGCATTCCCCGTTTCCGTTTGAAGCCCCCATTCCTGCCTCTGGTTGGGCTTCTGGTTCCTGGTTCCGGCTGCAGGTCAAGTCGCGAGGGCCGCGAGGCCAAAAAATATGCTTTGGCGTTGCCTTTGGCTGTTGGCGTCGCTGATTTATGTTCTTTTTAATGTGGCTAAAGTAAATGTCATTTAATTACACCCGATTTAATGGAATTTTACGCATTATCGGTAAATTTTGTGGAAAAAAAAAACAACAAACCAACAAAACAAACTGCCAAAGAAGCTGCCCTTTGCCCCCGTGGCGGTATTTTCTTTGCATTTCTCAGGCCCTTGGCATTTTAACAAGTCAACTGCGGTATTTTCACTCCACCTGATCCATTCAACCACTGGGCTGCTCTTTAGCCACGTAGCTTCAACAGCAGATGCGACAAACTACATCAAAGGAACTTGGACATCTTTGACATTGCTCAAATAGAATATTCTCCAAATACTTCAGGCGTCTACAACATATCACTTTCTGTTGGAATACATCCAAAGAAGTACAGAGAACTTTTACAAAATCGAATAGTACCTCAACAATACAATTCTTGGAATCCACGTTTAATTCTACCTGGGATCCTTTGTTTAGCGGATTTTTATTGATGATATTGATATTGATAATCGATATCGTTAATCGGTAATCGATATTGATTAAAAGTAGTGTGTAATGTAATTTTTAATATATGTGACAAAGTAGGAAGTTCTAACTTCAAAATCGCGCCCTGTTGACAGATTTTTAACTTCGGGGTGTCCTCCAGCGAGGGATTGGAGTTAGATATCCAAAAATTTAAATTTGAATTCTCTATGTTATTTGTATAAGATACAGATATACAGATGAACAGACAGAGGAACAGAAGGGCAGAAAGACGGACACGGCTTAATCGAGCCGCCTTCTCTTCCTGATCAAGAATATATGTACTTCATGGGGTCTGCCACGGCTCCTTCTGATTGTTACGCACAAATCGACTTTGCACAAAGTTTATAGACCCTTTATGCTTATTTTTAAAAACACGGCGTCTAAAAATAATCCACAGTGGGGAAGGCGCCTAACTGTAGGGAGAATTTGCGGTACTGTATAGTACTTTCGACAATCGAGTTCGATAACTGACATCGATGATCGATATAAAGCGGGTGAGCGGAGCTTATGTGACACGTCGGAGCAAATATTGCATGAACGGTTATGTGGGTGAGCGGGTAATCGATTTGATTATACAGAAAGTAAATAGACCCTATCAGGAGACCCCAAATCACAAGCTTAATTTGTTGAATTACAAACGACCTCAAAACTGATATATTTACATCGACTACTACATTTAGGCTTTTGGTCTAAAAAACTAAAACATTTCTTACCCTATTTAAAAACTAGAATGATCCTTCTCAAAAATATTTTATTTTATGTAGGAATAAATATAAAATCAAGCTATTGTATTAGCACTATTATAGCCAAAGTTGTCACCTGTGCACCTTGTCAGCTAGAAAAGCTTAAGTTAGTGCACTTCAAGCAGACAAGGATAATGAGAAAAAAAAAGGAAAATAAATAGCGGGGTTTAATGCCTAATTATGGCTGACAGTAGGTGACTAATCTGTAATAAAATGCAGACAAAATCGGGGAAAAACGGAAGAAAAAAGTAGCAAAAAGTGGGAAAAAGTGGGAAAAAGAAAAGCCAAATATTTAGCAGCACATGGCCCCATGGTCACATCTGTCCCAGAGAGCGTGAGATTTTCTTGAAAAAGAAAATTACTTGATTTTCCATTGAGGGTGAGTTGCATATATTTCAAAGGGGGCAACAATTTTCCATACACAACGAGAACAGTTCGTCGATCCAGTGATTGCTCCACTGTAGCTGTAGCTGATGAAGAGGGAATGGCTCTGAGAGTGGGTAGAGTAGGGCTAAGAGTGAGAGTGAGCATGTTGGGGGCTGTGTGGTTTGCCCTAAACAGCATTAAAAAGCCTTGTCCCAAGCTGTTAGCAGCGAAGGTAATTGCTATAAAATTGCTTTGTAATTGCTTACTAGAAACAAATAGCCGTCACATTAATAAAAACACCAACAACAACGACAACAACAAACAACCAAACAAAAAAAAAACACAATGTAAAAATGCCGTCTTTAAAGTAAAGCATACCCCGCACTTGATGCTGACTCTGACTCTGGTGACGCCTGTGACGTGGGTCTAACACTTCGACCAGCACCCAACCCCTCAAACTGCCTCCCACTGAAAATGTGTACTCCTCCGCCCTTAAGACGAGCTGCAGAGAGAAAGAGAAAGAGAGAGAGAGAGAGAGAGAGGGAGAGCCGAAACGCTTTATTTAATTAGACGCTCACAAACCAATTAATCAATTTTGGGATTCCTGTTCCTTCGTTCGCCCCAACTCTCGAAAGGCCATGCCTGTACCCACTGCCCTACCTTACCGAGGTCAACCCTAGAGTAAGTTCTGCATTGTCTCTCCCTTCCTCTCCTACTCTCTCTCTCTCTTTCTCTTCCTCTCTTTCCTGTAAGCGTTGTCTATTGTCAATGTCAAATTATGTTCACTTTATGCTCGAAATGAAGTAAGGCCCCGTCTTTTGACCCTACTGCTCCAATTGTAATGAAGAGTGTTTGGTGTAAAGTTTAAAAAAAAAGAAAATTAAACAGTAGAGGAAATCTATATAAATAAAATAAAACAAAATCCCGTTAAGACCATTTATCACCCGACAATTTGTGTGCTCGCCTTTGAATTTGCTGTTGACGTGATATTATTTACAGAGGACTGATTTCACCCCCTCGCCTTTCAAATTCACTAACCGCATTCAGTTTAGCTCAAACTGAACAGCAACAGTAATAGCAACACGTCGTAAGGCCCCAAAATATTTGCACAATCCCAGATCTGCAGAATAAACGACAGAAACAAAACCAACAACAGATATAACAAGGCTCAAGTGTAGCTGAAAAGAAAATTCCAAGTGATTTCCTTTGATTAAAAATAACTTAAAAAGTAATTGCAATTAATTAAAGAAATATTATGGTAGACGGTTTTACATGTTTATATGAAATTCCTTAAAGAAGTTTCAATTAGTTGGGAAACTATATGAAGGCAGTTTTCAGAGTAAACTATATTTATACATAATCTATATATCAAAGACGTATAAATTGTGTATATTCAACAATGGATGGGTTAAGAAATTATAGTATGATTATAAATCGATTATGTTGTTGATAGGAAATGAAGCACTAAATATATAATATAAAGATCAAATTCAAATTTCGAAACCATTGTATAATATATATATAATAAAATTGTAATTTAATCAATGAACAATCACGAGAAGCTTTAAAACAATCTAGGTAGTTTAGTTTAGTTTATATCATAGTATATGTATAAATGTGTTTTACTATGTTTATCGATAAATTAATTAAGCAGAGTTTATCTATAAGTAAACGATATGAATCGATGCATTATAGATATCGTAATAAATATCAACCAAATAAATGAATGAATGAATGATTCTTGAATGAAATAATTAACCAAATAGATTGTAGGCTTATCGATAAGTACATTGAGCGAATAATCGATATAATATATATATAATAGATACTGTAATTTAATCAATGAGCAATCCGGAACTGTTTTAAAACAATCTAGGTATATAAGTTTATATCATATATGTATAAATGTGTTTTACTATGTTTATCGATAAATTAATTAAGCAGAGTTTATCTATAAGTAAACAATATGAATCGATGCATTATAGATAACGTAATAAGTATCAACCAAATAAATGAATGAATGAATGATTCTTGAATGAAATAATTAACCAGATAGATTGTAGACTTATCGATAAATACATTGAACGAATAATCGATATGAACATGATCTGGATGGGACACCTATGAAAATCTCGATAAAAACCATCGAAGAATTGTACAAAAGAAATCACAGATGAAACTAAGTGTAGATAATAATAATGCACACATAAATGTGTGCATGTAGTGGTACCTTTATGTGGGTGTAAGCATGTGTATGTGCGTATGTGTGTATGTGTGTATGTGTATATTATGTTTATGGCCACGCATAACAAATAAGCAAGCAAAATTGTGCCGAAAATTAAATCTTATTGTTTATTAAAGTGCCACGAAATGGAAATTGCCTAAGGGAGCCCTATCATATGTCGCCTGAATCGAGCGACCTTTGCTGGTTATACAGGGTGTAGATGCTGCATGGTGGGGGTGTGTATGCCATATTCAGCTTAATATGTAACTGGCAATTTGTGTGCAATAAAGACAGATAGAGTGAGACAGAGTGAGAGAGAGAGAGAGGGGGAGAAAGAGAAGGTATAGGTGGGGTAAACAGATAATAAAATATGCAGCACAAGTGTAAATGAAATGCCAAAGGTGAGCAGAGACCAACAATGAGAGAGATGAAGTGAGAGAGAGAGAGGGAGAAAGAGAGAGATGGCTTAAATTTGCATATTAAAAATTTAGCACATGCACTTTAGCCAGGAGCAGGGGCTCTAGTCGGATGGGGGTGGCGATAAACGCGTGTAGTCAATGCTAATGTGGCCATTACCATCGTGTGAAATTCATGATCTCATGCAAATCCACACAACGCCACGGTACAACATCCGGCCAATAAAATTTGCAACATTTTGGTGACAAGCGATGGCAATGCCAGGCACAGCAGGAGCTCCATGAACAAGGGGGGCGATGGTGGTGTACCGGATCTGTTTGAGTGTGTGTGGACTGCGAAAGGGGGCTTTGTGGCAGCCAACATCTGATGGTGCAAGGCGTTAAGCGCCACAGACACAGACACACAGAGAGAGAGAGAGAGAGAGAGAGAGAGAGAGAGAGAGAGAGAAAGAATGGGGGAGTAAGAAAGGGAGTGGAGTACATAGAGCAGCACAAGGTGTCATAAAAATCCTATTATGCACATTACAATATCAAAAGAACAGCCAAAAGCCGAATGGCTCGACTGGGCTCTGTATGCCCCATGCAAAATCCCTAGAGAGAAACTGCGGAAATGTGGAAATGCGACGACGACGACAAAAAGCGGAAAACGCAATGCCGCAACGGCAAATGTTAAATTCTACTGTAAATGCTTAATGGTAAATGGTAAACGGTAGCACCCACCCAACCACTCAACTACCCAAACCTCCGACAGCAACCGAAGCCACAGTCACCAAAAAAGCATCACAGTCAGAGACAAAGGGCAAGAAGGAGAGAGTGGCAGTGAAAGTGAAAGAGAGGGAGAGAGAGAGAAAGAGGGAGAGGGAGAGAGGGAGAGTATCAGTGTCTTGTGTCTTGTGTCTTCTGACGAATATGCCGTAATAAAATGAAGCAACCAGAAGGAGATTTTTAATAATTTTGCAAGCAAATCAACCACGGGCAAAAACCAGAAATGAAAGTGGGGAAAAAGTAAGGTGTGCTGGCTGTATGCCACCAAATGCCTGCTCAAACAGCAGCAGCAGTCGGGTCAAAGGGCGGCAGGGTGTCAGAGGGTGCAGGTCGGAAAAGCCAATGGCAAAGTTAAGGCCAAAGCATCAGCAACAACACCCAGAGCGACATAAATTATGACAAAATATGAACCATTGAATCGACAGACGGCAGCAAGAACCATGGGAGCCCTACTTCCGAAACCATCGCTTCGTGTTCGTCTACGGGGTTGTGGTGGGGTGCTGTATATGGTGTGCAGGGGATGTGCGTATTTTATGCTTTGGGTGCCGCGAAAAAGTGGCAAAACATAAAAGCGAGCAGCATGAAGCGCATAATAAGCAAATTATAGAACGTTTAGAAAGGACAAAGCTTCCAGCTTCCTTCCAACACACTAACGCCCAGCATCCCCCAACCAACCCCCTTACTTACCATTGCACTCATAACGCACACTGCCCTTGCTCCAAATCGCACCCACTGAGACAGCTATGCTGTTTTTCCAGCCAAGAATTCAGTCGCATCGCATCGCATTATGGCCAGAAGGTAGCGTACACCATCTTCTGGTTCGGGCAATGCAAATTTACATTTATTTAAGCAGCAACAATAACCTCAGACCTTAGATCTGAGGCCTGGCAATAAGGGCTCTAACTGAGAGTAAAGTGTGCAGAAGTATGGGCTGTATGAATGGCAGGGGGTGTTAGCTTTTACTTACTTCTAGGATTCATCTACTTTCGTCTACTTTGGGCAATGATGCGCTAAGAACACAACAGTTTTTATAGCTCAAACGCAATTTACAAATTACGGCGTCACCTAATCAAAAATATTCATCAATTTACATACGATTCTATGTAATATTAACTGTTGTATAGTATAATAGATCGAAATAATATTAACAATAAATCTAAATTAAACTTTAAATAAATAAAAAGTAATGTAATTTCGCCAATTCAGAATGTAGAAGGTATGCATTTCTGGACAAATGGAGGAAGGTATTTCGAATATCAAGCATATCTCATATTCCTGTTATATCACATATTCCTGAATACCAAATGTGGGTGCTATATCATTATTTTCAAGATCTACGTTTTTAAACACACAAATAAACTCGAAACTATTCTCTAAATGCTAATCAAAATTAATCTTGGACTTTATAATGAATTAATATAATTTTAGATGGAATTTTAGATATTCCAATTTTCTCATTATGTACCCATATACCCATACTCATCTGCTAATCTTATATAAATATATATATTTCTATAGTAAATGGCTGGGTTTTTGAAATTTATGTATTGATGGTCGCATATCGATTGCATTGACCATCCGCAGAGAGTAACAAATTCAAAAGTAACGCACACTCGACAGTTTTTCCGAAAAGCAAAAATTGTTTTACATTCATATCTCGAAAATTACGACACCCTGGGGATAAATGCCGTTGGTCACTTAGATCCCCTTCCCAAGACCCATACGATGCCCATCGATACCCAGCGATATCCAGTGATACCCAACATTTCTGTGTGTCTCTATGTGTGCTGGGGATGGTAGGAGGCTGTGCTGCAGGTGGCATGGAGTGGGCTGGGAGTTGGATTTGTTTCGTTTTTCAAATGCCACTTGGCGTTAAGTATAAATCTTGCACTGAAACGGCAACGGCAACGGCAGCAACAGACCAAATGGAATCACAGGCCACAACCAGAACCCAAAATATTTAGTATGCGAGCCGCATACGCATCGTATGTGGCATATTGGAAAATGAGGCTCATCCCCAACCTCCAGTGCAAAATCAACCTGAAGTTGAAGCTCAACCAGGTTACAGGACATAGGGAACGGGATTCAGGACAGTTGAATGGTTGAGCAGTTCGGCTCGTAAAATTTTTTATGCCACATTTTTTAAGGTTTTTCACATTTTTTTTTTTCTTTTTTGCCTTGCAGGTTTTCAATTTATTATACATAGTTGCGGCCCCATAAATACGACTTTATGAATTTATATGCTGCTCGATAACAGCCAAAGCCCACAGCGCAAAAAAATATCCAAAGAAACCCCCAAAAAAAACGAAAGTTTAAATAAATTAAATTACGCAAAGTGTGCCTGGAGTTCTCGAGCTCAACTCTCACTTGCTCTACTTATGTATCTCTATATATTTGCTAAGTAATCGAATTTTCCATGGACCACTCATAAAATATCAATAACACTTGCATGTATTTTCGATTCCTTCTATTTGATATTTAGATGTGGCATTATCAGACCCAAATTTCTTAAAAAAGTAGTTGGCAGCTACTTTTCCAAGTTTCACCTTTAGCAGCTAATATTCTCCAGCTAAATCTGTGTTTTATTTATTGAAACCCTTAAACCATATGGCATGCAAATCACATTCATATTCCATTCACACGTACTACATATTGGTTTTTATTTTTTATTTATCCATTTTGTCGATTTTTTCCATATTTTATTTGTGTCATGTAAAATATAAGCATATCTTACTTGGTTTATGGCCTAGCTCCTACTGCATAGTTATTATAGGTTTACTCTTTAATCGGTTTATAGCAATATCTTGTCGGTTATGACTATTGATAAGTATCGATGCACATATATATATCGATAAACTTTAAATGCAGTATAAAAAAATAATTTATGTGAACAAATAATTTATAAGAATTCTCTATGTATCGTTTAAAAATCTTATCAAGTACTATACTTTCTCTGTCACCTTTGTAGTATCTTTCCTTATAGGTTATTTAAGTATGACAGAGAGAGTACAGTGCTTGATAAGGTTATTTAACGATACATAGATAAGTAGCTAGTATCGATAGTAAGCTGTTTCGATAAATACGATATAAAATTATAAAGATTTTTTTAAAGAACCCTTAAAAGGATTGTGGCAACTCTATCTATATCCGTATCATCGTTATGGTTCTCTATCTCTCTCCCTCTCTGTCATTTGCTTTCTCACTCTCTCTCTCTCTCTTTCTCTCTGTCTCTCTCTCTCAAATTCTGTACAATATGTTAATATTATCGTTGTATTACAAATTGTTTTCATATCGGGCGCATGAATCAAATGAAAAACCAATTACAAAATCAGCAGCAACCATGGACTGGATGGCGGGGGAGTTACTTGGGGGTGTGGGTAGAAAATACCTCAACAGTCACGTGACCCAAAAATCACAATAAATCCGTTAAAAGTCCAAGCAAGAAGAAAATGCTTTTGCAGCTATTACAAAGAGTAAAGGCCGAAATTTCAATAAACAGAGCGACATGAATTCAACATGAATGCTCTTTGTCGCGGCTTTGAATCCTTCCTTTGAATCCTGCATCTCAGTCTCTCGCTCTATCACTCTATCGCTCTATCGCTCTGCCCTTGGCTCTTAGTCTGTAAGGTCTGTCCAGGCGGCGCCTGGGCTGGCACATTATTAACTTGTCATGCAAAGATAAAAATTTATCAGCGTAGATGCGTGTGCCGTGTTGCTTCACAGCATGAGAGCTCAACACGAACGTCGACAACATTCCAGCCACCCCCAGCCCAAGCCAACCCAAAAACACCAAACAAAAAAAAAAAAACAAAAAAAAAATGTGAAACAACAACAGAACCCAACCCAGAACCCAAAGAATACAAACCCAAATGAAACGGAAAAACGGAATAGAGCGAGAGTGAGAGTGAGACTGAGAATGAGACTGAGGACAACCCTGCGCCGCCTTCGTCGCCTCAGATGACGACAACGACGACGGTGAAAAGATGAAAAATTACTATAAAACGTTTTGTGGCATTTTAATGTCCACAAAATTCGTGTTGGCTCCTTTATGAAATATTCAAAAGAAAAACAAAAGCGAACGAAAACTCAAACGCAAACGAGCAGAAAAATCCACTGCCTGGAGTTAGTGGAAATGCGGAAAACCCGAACAAAAAAAAATATGTGACGAACTCTGTTGTTGTTGCTTTAAATGCATTAAATGGGCACAGAGTTTATTTCATTTGTCTTCACGAAATCCTCAAAAAAAAAATCACCCAAAAATTCCAAATGCTTACACCAAAAAATTTCACTAATGTATCAATTCCAGAGCAAGTTTCTAGCATATTTTTGAACGCGCAGTTTTTCGACGCATTTTTTAAAGAATTCTAGAGCAACATTCTTGATTATTATAATCGCAGAAATATGCTAGATAAAAAAATTAATTTGGGTAAATTTGAGTGATTTTTTAAACAGCTAAAATTAATTTGAAAACCCTTGAAAAAAAAGGGGGAAAAATGGAAGTATTTTTAGAAATTAAGAATAATTGCAAATATCAAGCGAAATTAATGTTAAAAAATATAATACATAATGAAATTAACTAGAATTATTTAAACATTTTAATCATTTTTACCTTCTTTAAAAGAATGAATCTATACAATACTATGTTGAAAAAGTAATTCCACTTAACAGTTTCACTGGACACGCTCTCTATCCTTTTTTTCTCAAACTCAATTATTATTAGTGCTAAGGTTTTATGGTATATATAGGTATAGTGTAACCGCTATATATATATATGAATATATATATATATATGTAGATGATTAGGCATATAGGTCTGTAATGGCAAATAAATCACGTTCATTCTCATTTCGCTAGCAATTGTTGGCGCATACATAATTAGCCATTGTCCTTTATTGTTTTCACGTTTTGCATGACAATTAGGTTCGTTAACACTTGCCCTACACATAAGTACATATATGTATATACAAATAGTCTGTATAGTAGTAGTTGATTCAAAGGTCGTCTAACACTTGACCGTTGAATGGAAGTGAAGTTGGCACAAGTTGAGCGAGTTCATTTGTATGGATGAGAGGATAGAGCGAGTTGTAGAGTTTGTGGGTCTTCAATAAAGCGACGCAAATCCGGCATTATTCATTAGGTAGTTCAATAATTTTCTATACAAACTGGCAAACTGGCAAACTTGCGCCCGCTCTCTCTCTCTCTCTCTCTGCCACTCTGCCGCTTTCTGTCCCTCTTTCTGTCCCTCTTTCTGTGCCTCTCTAAAGAGCCAGGACGCCTGTTACATTTTGATTGAACTCCGATTGGATGCGCCTTTTGGCAGTTGCTTAATTGACACCCACACAGTTTTATCTGTGGGAAAACTAATTTCATAGGCGTACGGTTTCGCAGTCTCTGTCCCAAAAATAAAAGGAAGGAGGGAGTCGGGCATACACACACGCACACATATGGCATTTTGTGTTAAAAGTGTGGCCTGTGTGCCTGTTCCAGCTGATAAGCATTTCATGTCACATCCTTAAGGACTTTCACTACACAGACATCACAGTTCACATGCTTCAGCCCGGTACCCAAGCCCTCCACATTTACCCCTGTTTTCGACTGTTTGTTGTTATGGCCCCAGCACTTCCCCCTATTCCTGGCCCTGGCCCACTGTCATCGTTACTGTCACCGTCAGCCAGCGCTTAAGATTGCTTTCAGCGTCCTTAATTGCTTTTTTTTCTCTTGTAGCTTGTGTGTTGCGTGTGTGACTCTGTGTGTGAGTGTGTATGTTGCCATTCTTTTGATGTGTACATGTGTGTATGTGTGCGACGAGGCTGGGCCAGCTTTTGTCATGGACATGGCTGCCGCTACAGCTCCTGTGTTTAGTCGACAAGGCCCTTGGACGTGTTTCAACCTTCTACTTGTGCGCGTCGTCTTTTGTCGACCTCCTCAACGTCGTCGTCGTCGTCGTCGTCGTCGTCCCATTTTCCTCAGGAAGCGTTATTTCAATTTCCGCCTTTCCGTTTTCCTTTTTGCGCCAAACAGGCAGGCAACACTGGCGGTAATGGAGGTAGCGGCAGGATAGGCAGGCATCTCTGGCAGTCAGACGCGCCATTATTGTTTGACGTGTCAGTGTTAATGAGTCATTGTCCATTAAGTTTGCTCATTTCAAACGGGCAATTAAATTCGACTTTATTGCACTTCAACGATACACATATCGGAGTGCCCAAAACGAGAGCAAAAACAATATAGAGGGTGAAAGACAGGGAGAGAGAGAGAGAGAGCCGATGCAACATATATTGGGAAAGCCCTAAATGAAACGCACTACGAACTGGACACTAAAGACGACATTGAAACCGCATCGAATCTCGAGACTCACTGTCAGCCTATGGCTCGCTAACTCACACACTGAACTAACTAACACACACGCCTATAAATGTACCGTACATGGTATTAGGTATTCGATTTCTGGGCGCTGGCGGCATCTTAACTAAGTAGTGCAATAAATCAGCATTTCCAACGCACAACTAAATTATGCTGCGGTACTACATTAACATCCGTTCTTTCTTTTATTCATTCAACCATTCAAAATTTTTTGAGATACGGTCGTTTTTCGATTGGGGTTTATTCATACATTAGTAAATCCAGTTTCAAATTTCTTATTCCCATCTATATTCAATGAATCAAAAGGAGCTTCGTTTTTAAGATTATATTGAGAACAACATGCATTTAAAATTCTATTCATAGTATCATATTATATAGAGTTAGGATGCAGATAAAGCAGCACCTTATGTGCCCAACGTATACACCTTTCCCTATGTCAAATATATTCCCTTTGTTAGACTTAACAAGATCGGGGCATTCAATCAAGATGATCAAGAACGACGATTTTTAGAAAATTTATTATTTGCATTGCCCAAATAAATATCTAAGGAGTTATTTTAGAAGGATTACCCGTATAACCTCACCAAACTTCTATGAACTTTTTGACTTTATTTCCTGTGAATAGAAAAACACTGAAAACAAAATATTAGAAAAAGCTTACAGATCTATTTTAACCTAAAGTATTACAGTATAGTACAACAGAATATTTACTAAAATGTGTATTTAAGCATAGAATTGTTATAGGAAACATGCTTTAAAACAACCAATACAGTACAGTCGCGTGTGCTCGACTAATTTATGGGTTTGCCCTAATGCTAAGCAGAGGGAAGGGTCAGATTAAGCAATCTGCAGCTCAAATGATGTCAATTCTCTGAAGAATTTCGAAATCTGCTGCCCAAAACATGTCAAATGTCAAGCGAGCATGTCTGATTGTCTCAATGTGTGGTTATGTGTATATACATATGGGTCTATATGGGTGTAAGTGGGTGTGTGTATGTGTGAATGTGTGTGTCTATGTTTAGTTTTTGTTGCCATAAATCAGCTAGCAACGGGCAGCAAAATATGAAACATGGCAGCATAAATAATTAACAAACTTGGCTCAAATGATAAATTTTTTCGCAAACAAAGACGAAAGAGATAAGTTCGTTTAATATTTATGACAAAACATACACACCGAAAGAGAGTGAAAGTGAGAGAAAAAGAGAGAGAGAAACAGAGAGAGTGAGTGTGAAAGCGAGAATCAGAGAGGGTTTTGCAGGGTGCTGGGTAAGGGAGGCAGTTAGATAGTGTAATACTTGACTTCATAAACTATATATACATATACACACTTCATACATATTCAGCATGCCCTTGGCACTTGACACCAGCGGCATTTGGCTCTAAGCAAGGGCCAGAAGACCATGGAGCAGTGGTACTCAAGAGTAGGGGTGCAGGGGTAGAGGGATGCAGGGGTGCATGGCGCTGGTGCTGTGGGCTCTAATCAGTGAGGCAATGAGCCAGAGGGGTGTTTGGCCTATTGTCAGTGATTTACGAGCTGCCCCAATCACATGAGACAACGGGGACAACACACACACACACACAAGATACATTCGACCATCATAATTCGTCATTGCATTTGATTTTATTTCGGCGTTATTTATTTGCATTATTTATTTATCCTATTATTCGCACTGGGATATGAGCGCGACCGCTCCCTTGCGCCCCCTTGCACACACACACACGCATTCCATTCTCGATGTGTGTGTGTGTGTGTGTGTGAGAGAGAGTGTAATGTTTGTCCATATGTCCATTTGCGTGTCCCGTGCCCATGTCCATGTCCAGAGCCTCATATCCATGTCCGACCGCTGGTATGGCAAGCGCCAATCAATAATGTGCTCGGTATAAAGATTTATTGGTTTTGCATTTGCCCAAAAACGACTACACACCACACTCACACTCACACTCACACTCACACTCAAATCCACCCACACACCCACATCCACCCACACACAACACGCACATGCAGATGCTGCGGGAGTAGTCATAGCAATATCAGCAGTAGGAAGGAGACAGAAAGCACCGGGACTTACATGAGCAGTTTCTCTAATCAATTAAAATTCTATCAAAACTTTTAGTTTACTATGTTTCAGTATGGCACAACTGTTAAATTATATTTTAAAAAATTTATTTATATCTCAATTACATTTTGTTTCAACTCAAAACTCTTTAGAAGAGATGGCCAAAGAAGTCAAAGCCGCCCTAAATCTTATAATTCTAGTTTTAGCTTTCCTTAAAAGTAGTTTAAATAATTAATTAAAATAAATTTTTAATATAAATTTTTAAAAAATAATATCTAGATGTCTTTTCATTACATTAAATTTTACGAACACCATTCCAAATCTTTGACATCCCTACTAACTAACCTATAATGCTTACACCTAAAATACATATTTCTTATTCTACATCCATGAAATTTAGGGCTTACTTACTACTCGTTTCTTATATTTCTGTCTAAATTCGATGCATTACACAAATCTAAAAGATCTTTAAAACTATGTAGCCTACATACTCCCGTTGTTACATTTGACATCCTTGCTAAGTAATATTCATCAATTCTTATCCCTAAAATACATTATAATATTTCTTACCCTCTATATCTTTAAAATCTATGACTTACTTGCTATTCCATACTGAAACTCCTTTCAATATTATATATATTATATATAAATCTGAAAGATCTTAAAAGCCCTATATTCATAGTGGTATCTTCCTACTACCGTTTTGGCCTTTTAGTATGGACACAAACCGTAAGGTAAACAATTTGAAATTGTAAGCATTTAATGCTTCTAGAAGTTTATTTCAGATACGTTTAAAATGTTTATTTTATCAAATGAATAAAACTAAATATTTTAATTGAAAAATTTCGTATAATTACACAAATAACTCTCAAAACAGAACTGAGCTATTCATTCACATGCAAACGATATTCAAGTTAAATGAATGAATGCGAATACCTAAACAAAAGCTGCAAATTTCGCATTCGCTCGTTAAAACAGGGGAATTATCCCATTGTTTGGCTAATTACTAAATGTGTAAATTATATGTATGTGTGTGTATAAATGTGTGTGTGTGTGTGTGTGTGTGTGTGTGTGTGTGTGTGGGTGTGCGGGTTAGAGTCTGATATTTACAATAAGCAAATAAATTGGCGTTGATTTGTGGAGTTGTGATAGGAAAGCGCATTAAACTTTGCAGCAAAACCACAAAATTGAAGGCATTTAACTACTGTATAAACACACACAGATAGACACACACACACACACACACACGCACACACACACACATGCAGAAACACACACAGATACATGGCCAATACCTCAAACAAAGGGACAACGCGAAATGTATTTGCGAGTGTTGGGTGTGTTTGTGAGTATTTAATGTATGTCCTCGCCCAACTGAGAGGTTATGGTGAAGCTTTTGTCTAGCGATGGCAGCGTGAGTTGAACATATGCGATATATATCGCAGAATAGAATCAAATGTAAGAAATCTTTTCATACAATATAGAATTTTTATTGTATTTTGATGTTACGATACGATCTATAGCTTGGCAACATATACATATATCGTATAGGTCATCGTATCACGTGCTCATCGCTAATCTTAGAGCGGTTCACAAATCGAAATGGACGGCAACATCGTGTAGAATATCGGAAATACCTATAGCTTGTTTGTTCTACTTAAATATTGAATATGTCGCAAGAGGGAGAAAGAAAAACAGAGATAGAAAGATTGGAAGAGGGAGCCAAATAAAACCCATAAAAAAAACTTCATTTATTCGCAAAGAAATAAATCTTTTAATGCACATCGGAGAGTCGTTAGACGAGCATTGTTTTCTCATTTGCCACAACACCTCCCCCCAAAAAAAAAAACAGAAACATTAATTGTGCTTACAAGTCGTGGGTGTGGCAATGTGTTAGTGGCCCGGGGAACATCATATATGTCGCTATAGCTATCGCTATCGTTGTCGTTCTCGTTGTTGTTGTTGTTGTTGTCGTTGTCGTGCCGTGTGCCCATCGATTGAGACGCCCCCATTGGAGAAATTTCGCAGGCAAAGCGCCAAGTGAAGCTTGAACGGTTCCATGTGTATTTCTATATTTAAGTTTGATGCAATTTCATTTATAAAATACACAATAGAAATTTAAATTGAATTGCCATAATTTTGAATTAGTTATAATAAAGAATTGTTGAGGAAAATGAAAGGATTCATTGGCAATATGTACGATTGTCCCGATTAACATATGAACACATTTTAATTATTCAAAAATTTAGCTATAAACCAAACGATATAATTATTATTATATGTCATATCGATATGATATGGTAGGGTTTGTAACGTTATCGATTAAATTGTTGAGTTAACATAATATTTCAAACATAACATAGTAGCAGTTGCATTAACAAACAAAATTCAGTCAATTTCAATTTGTAGTCGAGACGTTTTTATTTTATTTCATAATTTGTATTTGCTCTTACACAACGTTTGTAGTTTTTGTAAAAATTTCGGGATTGGAATCTGAATTTCGCAAAGCTCGTAAATTGAGCCATCATCAAATTCAAGTTTAGTAAGATTGACCAACATATTGTGGTAATTATATATGCATTCATAAACACAAATGACAAACAATGATAATACACAATCTCTTAAGATCTACAATGATATTTTTACTTTTTTCATTGCTGGTTCTAGTTGATTATATCAAGGTAAAATATAAGGACTCGGGGATATACTTCAACCGATTCATCAAACATGTTTAACTTCGCTGGCTGTCGTCATTTAGCTACGCGCAGCTCGGACATTGATGCATTGGCCGAGAAAGGCTATAATGTTGGTCACATAATTGGCAAGGGATCCTATGCCACTGTAATCACAGCTGGATTTGGCAATGGTATCGATTTGGCTTGTAAAATCATTGATAAGACAAAGGCACCCATCGATTTTGTGCAGAAATTTTTTCCACGAGAGCTAGAAATATTAACGAGACTTGAACATCCCAATATTATACAGATACATAGCATATTGCAGCGAGGTCCCAAAATCTTTATATTTATGCGCTATGCCGAGAACGGTAATCTATTTTCGCACATTGAGACAAATGGACCCATCGAAGAGAGACGATCGAAAACTTGGTTCTTACAAATGGCCGAAGCATTAAAGTATATGCATTCTCGTGAGATCGCCCATCGTGATCTTAAGTGTGAGAATATACTACTCACCAAGCATTACAATGTGAAATTGGCCGATTTTGGATTTTCACGCTATTGCCGCGATGAGAGCGGTAATCAAATCAAATCGGAGACATATTGTGGCTCTGAAGCATATGCCGCACCCGAAGTTGTTTGTGGTGTACCGTATGATCCGAAAATAGCCGATGCCTGGTCATTGGGAGTCATTTTGTTCATCATGATGAATGCTAAGATGCCTTTTGATGATGCCAATTTAAGTAAACTGTTGGACGATCAGATTGGCAAACGATTCTCTTTTAACCGTAAGCTACAGGACGTGATTTCGGATCATGCAAAGGCTACTGTCTCTGTGCTACTGGAACCGAATGTCAATGCTCGTTGGGATCTCCATAAAATACTTGGCTGTTCGTGGCTTACCACCGCCGAAGAGGAACGCTCATCTGCCATTGTTTGAACACTTCCTGGTGTGTTTGTAATAGTTCGAGAATGTGTGTGATGTACTACATCCTACTAGTGGTCTATAGTTTAGCACCTTCCTACTATGTGTATATATGTTATCAGTAACACTCACACACCGAACGATTAATAAATTCTCTAGCGAAAGACTCCAGGTGAAACAATTAAAAGTCTTCTTCACTGTGGACAACAGGGGGGAAACATTAGCAACGGGTAGTGGAACTGGAACCATTGCGAGTCCAGGCAAAAGTTTCTTAAGTATCGCGTGCATCATTGTTATTGTTTTTTTTTTTCCTCATTCTGTTGAAGTCGAGGCAAATTGCTTTGTTCTATGGCCGCCACATCATGATGCCCCATGTCCACTCGCCGCCTCCCTCTCTTTTTCTATATATATATATATCCTGTGACCATTTTCATTGCGTGGGCGGTACGCTCATTAGGTTTCCTGTCGTTCGCTGCGCTTCAGTACGCATCGGTTCGGTGTGGGCCTGGACCCAAAATGTCCCAAAAGGACGCACAGGACGCAGTTGTCGCGTTGCTCCTTGTGCTCAGACCTTTATGCTATGTGTTTATATGCTCATTTATGTGTATGAGTGTGTGTGCATCATTTGACCTGAGCGAAATGCCAGTGTCAAGTTGTGAGTAATAATGCGGAAATGCCAAAGTGAACAACAATAAAGCACAAACCCAAAGAAGAAGCTCGTAAATAGCCAAAGATCTGCTGCCTTATGCTAAACGCAAGTCGACTAAATTATACACTAAGATAATATGATATATTAAAGATCATATTTTGTTAATTATAACCTATAGTTGGAATACATTATTGCCAAAAAATATAAATGAATTGTAGAAAACAAAATCTATTGCTAAACGCTGCCCAATTATTCTCATATTAATATTTAAAACAATAAAAAAATAATTATACATTATTACAATTTATAAAGAAACATTTATAGTTAAGGTTTAATTAGAAAAAAAGTTTACTAAACGTCAAAGTTTGCGTTTATTTAAACAAAAGTATTTGCATTGAATGCCCAAAAAAGTATGCTATGTTTTTTTTTTCAGTACATTGAATTGAAGGAAATTCAAAGAGTTTCCTTCAAATAGAAATGATTTATGCATATGTAGTAAGATCTATGGAGCAAGAGAATGAGAAAAATGAGAAGAGGAGAATGAGTAGAATGAAGGAATTGCCACACGTATTGAGTATCTGACATGTGTCACAGTGTATGACTGTATGACATATGCGATTATAGCGTATTTTATAGCAGGGGCTGACAAATGTGTTGTATGGAACAAAGGACTCCATTAATTAGCTGTACGTGTCCATGCATTACACAAGTATTTGTTGTCCATTTTATTGTCCCTTTTCGCATGTTGTTTGGTTTGTCAAACTGCTTGTGGTACAGTGAAGGTCACAATAATAGGCACAGCTAATTCACAGATGAAAGTAATGGATAAATTGAAGGAAAGAGCAAAAGTATCTGTAAATCTGCTTCAAGCATGTCTTATTATTTTAGCCACAACTGTAGCTAAGCACATGTGTGTCTTTTTGTGTGTTTGTTTGTGTAGAATAACGGCTCTTTTGTGCTGCTTGTAGCCACGTACATATGAGCACATAATTACCAAATCTTGCTGCTTACTCCCTCTCCCGCTCCATCTCTTTCTGTTTTTGTTTCATTTTGTCGTCTCTTTCGTATTTGGCAATTCGCAATTCGCTTTCGCTTGTTTACGGGTTTTGTCTCTTCAATTTGTGTTAGTGTATGTGTGTGTGTGTGTGTGTGTGGATGAAGTTAAATTGCAGAAATCGCACAAACTTTGCCATCCACAAGCCAAAAGTAAATGGAATTGTGTAATTAACGAGGCTCCTGGGTAAAAGACTTGATGAAATGCTTTAGTTTTCCTCTTTGCCAAGAGTTATACCACTATCACTACTATTAACTGTGTGTGTGTGTGTGTGTGTGTGTTTGTGGGGGTGTATATGAAAGAGTTTGTAGTCTTAATTTAAGGTAAATTTTAGAGAAATCTGTGGGTAACCCAATCTATGGTATGTTATGATGAATGAAAATTCTCAAAGTTTGAATTTAAATCAAGTGCATTCGACCTACAACCTTAGTTTAAAATATTCAATATTACAAAAAAAAACTATAAAGTATTCCAAAAAAAAAAAATATTCAAATATAGAGGGTGCCTAGAATTCCTTCTAGCCCGCAGCTCCAGCTGTAATCCTACTAGAAGCCATGGTGAAAGTCAAACCCGGATCCCTAACCCTAGTCCTGGCCGTAGCCCTGAAACGAATCCTTTAAAGAAAGGAAAATCGCAAAACAGTTTCAAAAAAAAATTCAATTTTATATTGCACATACAGAAAAAAATCGGTAAATTGTTAGAAGCTTAACGTAAAAGTCTAAGAACATGATTAAGCCGCTGTCATATCGATAAATCAATCGATAAACATGCAAGCTCAAGCAACAATTTGTAGGTTATCATTATGAAATGCGTGTGGGAAACAAGAGTCTTAATGCTTTACAAATAATAAGCATAATTATAATATACCCTCAAATATCCTTTTAAAAAAAAAGTAAAAAAAAATATATATATAAATATATAGATATATAGAAATATATAGAAACAGTTGAACATTTTAGGTTATGTTTAGCTGGCAACACTAAAACATTTGCTTGTAATTGGTGGAGTTATCGGACAACCCTTTCAATTTCTTGAGTTTGTTCAGCTTATAGGGTGCTGCTGCTGGTGCTGACACCAGAGAGGCCGACGCCGCTAAATTGCCACCCGATCGAGTAGCAGTACTCAGATCGTAGGGTGTACGCACTATTTCGGGGAGATGAGCATAGTACACGATGCGCTCGTTACGTGGCGCCATCATCTGGGGCGGCGGTAGCTTCCCATTGGGATACTTGGCATTGCTGTAGGAGTCGAACAGCGGCAGAGGCAGTGTTCCATCATCGATGTACCCACGACGCGACTTGATATAGTCTCGCAGCTGTAGGGCTGGTGTGTCCAACTGACGATCGGGATACATGAGATAGGGCTCCGGATATTGGGGAACACGGGGACTATAGCTGTCATAGGGATCGTAGCGCTGGCGATGCACATACATGTCCTCGAAATACTGTGGATAAGCGCGATGATACTGCTCATCGAATCTGCAAGGGAACCACCAGATTGAAATCTATGGAAATTTGTAAGTTCATAAATTGTTTACCTATCGTAACGTCTGATGTACGGATCATACGATCTGGATGGATACATGGCCAAGGACTTGCCCGTATATTGGCCATACCAGGGCAGTGATTTGACCTGCATTTCATCGACAGCTCGACGAACACTGGGGCCATCGCCCCCACTAGACACACGCAGCGCCGCCGACGAGCCACTCAGCTCATTATCCCCTGCAGCATTATTGGTGCCATCCTGGGCTCTACGCGCCTGCATATAGTAATCATAGTCAGCATAACTGGCCGATGGTTTTCCCATGCGCAGATCCTTGGTGTGTGGCGACGACAGCGGCTCTGTGGCCTCCACATCTATAATGCCAGGATCCACATGGTCGAGCTCCGCGTGACGACTGAGCTGATCGTAACCAGGATCCGCCGACACGCACAGTATGATCAATATATGCATGGAGCATATGAAAGTCAAGCTCCTTTGCTCCATTTCGTGTAACGCTAGCCAACAAACTTTTCGCGACGCCCGACCAAAACAGACTGCACTGCGAAACCAACGACACCTAAGCCCACAGTTGCTATCGATGCCATCGATGAATCTGAGCAGAAAATGCAAAACATAAAAAACCCAACAAATAAAGGGGGAACACAATGTTCCGGCGACATGCTAAGTTTAACTTCAAAAGCTAATTGTTGTTTTAGGGTTCCATTCTCTGAACAGTACGACTGTATGCGACCCATTCAAACTGCATTGAGTCGCTACAGTGCACAATTCAAGTCAAGCAGCAAATGGGCCATTTAAATACCCTGTAATCAAGTCATTGTGGAAAATTATAATACACAAATATATATATATAAACATAGACTGGGTGTTCTATATTATTTTTGTGTTTTTAAT